>JAZGTK010001604.1:0-24618 GCA_036877625.1 Ambastaia sidthimunki | reverse complement strand
CCTTCCCAGTCAGCAGTGGAGTAAAGCAGGGCTGCGTCCTCGCACCTACACTCTTTGGCAGCTTTTTCTCTATGCTCCTACAATACGCTTTTAAGAACTGCAGCGAGGGTGTCTACATCCACACCAGGTCTGATGGCAAGCTCTACAACATAGCCCGTCTCCGTGCCAAGACCAAAGTCACCAAAGTACTCATCCGTGAGATGCTTTTTGCTAATGACGCAGCCTTGACATCACACACCGAGGTCGGACTTCAGCAGCTTGTCACCTGCCTGTCCCACGCATGCAAGGAGTTTGGACTGACCATCAGCCTGAGGAAGACAAACATCATGGCTCAGGGCACAGAGTCTCCCCCAAACATCGTCATTGACGGATACACCCTGAAGGTCGTCGAGAAATTCACCTACCTCGGGTCCACTATCCCTAACTCACAGCAGGATTGCCAAAGCAGCCACAGTCATGGCCAAACGGAACCAGCGGGTGTGGAACAATTCAAGCCTTACTGAGAAGACAAAAATGTGCATCTACCAAGCCTGCACACTCAGCACATGGCGGTGAGACCTGGACCACCTACGCGAGGCATGAACGGAAACTCAACAGCTTCCACATGAGGTGCCTGCGGCGCATACTGTAGATCAAGTGGCAGGATAGGGTCCCCAACACTAATGTGCTGGAGCGAGCCAACATGAAGAGCTTGCATGCAGTTCTGAGTGAGAGACGTCTCAGGTGGCCATGTCAGGAGAATAAAATCAGGCCGGCCAGTCTGCACCTCCACGGCTGTTCCCGCCTAACAGCCCCAAAAGATGGTCTCCACAACCTCTAAGCTAGTCAGCCTGATAGGCCTGTAGCATGCCCATAGTGTGTAACAAAGCACCGGCCTGACCTGCTGCCATGTACTCCCCACAAGCTCAGATGTTGTCTTTAGCCCTTTGGAGGGCAAGGATGGAGCCTTCAGCGATGATGCCTCACCAGGGGACAGGTAGCTGGCTAAAGCCTGTTCCACCCGGGGCATCGCCTTATAGCCATGCTTGGTCAGCCCTGCCACATTGCCATACATATTGGAGGCAGGACTAAATATACGGGCCGAGTATGGCTTCCCCCAGGATCTAGACACCTCGGTGTGCAGATCCTCGAAAAAGGGGAGGCTCCTACTTGGAGGTGCAGACTGGCCAGGTAAGAAACGAATAATAACCTCCAACAGCTCCTCAAACTGTGGAGAAACAGGGGGCTCCTCAATGCTCTCAACCTCTAGTTCTTCTGTGGAGGAGAGGTGAAGGGATGAGCCCTCCCCCTGGGGGAAAGTAACCACAGTGCGGGCTTTCAAACCCAGAGAGAGAGCGGAGGACCTAACGGGTGAGGAACGAGATAGGGCAGAGCCCGTCTCAATTCGCTCCATTAGGTCTAACTGTGAACCCCACGAATGCATCTTCTGCTCTGCCTCAACAGAAGCGGGACCAGCACTGCGGGGAACACTGGCGAAGGCTGCCTCCTTGAGGAGAGCCCTCCGGGAGCGAAGCATGCGCATTGACAGGTGCTCACAGTGCACACAGTCAGCCCCCTCGAGAGCTGACTGGGCATGCCTCGCTCCCAAACCAACAACGCAAAGAGCATGTGTAATGAAGTGCAGGCACCCCGCCTGTGACATATCGCCCCCTGATTGGATGATTTGACATGATTCAGAGCCATGCATGTTTATGATGGTTCTGGAAAGTTTATGCATTGTAACCTGGATTATAGTAACAGGAGTGTGGTGTATGTTATGTTACATTTACATTACATGTATTCATTTGGCAGAGGCTTTTATCCAAAGCGACTTACAGTGAATTCAAGGTATACATTTTTATCAGTACTTGTGCTCCCTGGGATTGAACCCACAACCTTTGCGCTGCTAACGCAATGCTCTACCAGTTGAGCTACAGGAATACTGAATACCAGAAATACCAGTATAATGTTACTGCATTATATACCATCATCTTGGCAATTAAGAGAGGAGCATTTAGAGTGTAAACATGACCAGATTTAAAACATGCTAAGCCATAATCTACACAAAAACATGAATACACGCAAGGGAAACGTCAAAACACATATATACAAGGTAACAGGAAAGGTAGGTTACATGGGGAACCATATGCAAAAAGTAGGTAGGATTTAAATGAGACTGAAAGTTCTCCTGATGTGTACTAAGATGCTTTCAGTGTCTTTGGTCACCTGGTTTTTGTCACTTTGAGCAGAACTATTCTCCCCCCTTTGGGACTTCTTGTGGAGTCCAGGGGGTGGGGGAAGAAAGGGTTGAGAGTGTTCTGGTTGGTAATAAAACAGCGGGTTGTGTGTAAACAGACCTGCTGGTGCAGATAGGGGGTCCTTGTTCAGAGCCCTCCCTCATCTGGTTCTGGTCCCCTCCATATAGTTTACGATCCTAGGATGCCATTTGGTCAGGCCAAACACTAAAAGATGTTGGATGTGAAGTTCTAATGATGGTGAATATATTATGATGTCGTCAATGTATACAAAGCAAATCTTTCCCATGAGATCAGCCAGGACCTTCTCCAAGAGCCTCTGGAATGTGTCAGCAGCATTCTTACGATAGTAAGACAGTAAGATAGTCCACACAGAACCTGTAGGAGCCATCAGGTTTGGGTACCAAAACGACAGGGGATGACCATGGAGAGAAAGATTTGTAATCTTTTAGGGCTCTATAATGTGGTCCCTGAGCGTCTGGCCGACCTGGTCTTCTATGATCTGCTTTTTGAAGGGAGAGACTCTGTATGCTCTGGATTTAATGGGTATGTCATCTGTCAAGATGATTTTGTGTTAAACCACTGCTGTTTTTCCCAGACTACCGGAGGTGGAGTGAGGCCAGTTGGACATTAACCTTAGTAGCTCTTCCTGATTATCAGATTCATAGGTTGAGTAGTGCTGGGTGGATCAAAGTGGGAAGGCATAGTAAAGGCTCAGTACAGCCACTGGAGAAACGTGAGTAGGGGCGGTCATGATGTTCGGCCCTGGAATGCCCTGGGATGGAATGAAGGGGTAGTATGTGTAACCCTTTTCTGTGTTTAGGGCATACCTCTAGGATGGCTCCAGAAGCAGTCAGGAAGTCAAACTCAGCTATAAGTGGGAAGGCTAGGTGGGCTTCCTTTATTATGTATCCACTCTACACTCCTTTTCATGCCACTTATGATGGCATGAAAACTTATTATGACCGTCTTTTTCTCCACAGCTTGGTGTATCTTGCCATCAGCCATGATGAATCTCTGTAGAGCCTGTGAAGTGCTTGTTGGAGCCTCCCCCGGTTAGTTGTCACCAGTGCTCCCTGTGTCCAGTACAGCTCTCTCCTCTTTCCCTTTCACTGTTACCGGTACCAGAAGAAGCGACGACACAGCATGGGGTTGAGCAATGGAGACACCCGCCAGGTTTTGGGGAGTAGAGCGGTCAGTAGGCCTTTTGCTGTTCCTTTCTTGCAGAGGGCTCTATAGTCGTAGGCAAAATCTCTCAGGTGTTGTCGGGGTTGTTGTACCAGAGACCTCAACTTAAGGTAAGGTAGTCATCTGGTAAGAATGCAGCCATAAAAGCCTCTTTGAAAGACTGCCAGTCAGTGACTTTTCTTTTTTCTGCCTTCCACCAGCTCAAAGCAGATCCTTTCAACACCGTGCTCAGAGTCCCCATGAGTTCCATACTGGGGAGCAGTCTGATGTCCAGGTAGTTTTCACACTGCTCGATGAAGTTTAGTACACCAAAAGTGGGAAACTCCAGGCGGATGGGAGGACGAGCACAGAAGGACAGTGTATTGGCTGCAACTGGAGGGGTAAGCACACTAAATGGTTGAGTGGCAGTAGGTGTGACAATGCTGTATGTGGTATTCGCAGGCTTGGGTGGTGGCACTTTAACTCTTGCCGCAGGAGCGAGGCTTTAGGGACTGTGGATGGGTGTAATGGGAGAAGTAACTGGAGTGTAGGCCTGTAGTCTAGAGAGGGTGGGGGTGCCTGTAAGTCGTAACTTTTTCATCTGACCATTTTGCCTCCCTCCTTAGAAAACAGTCAGCAACGGCCGTTTCCAGCTTCTCCAGGGACTTCTGGAAATAGTTCTCCAACCCTGCTAAGCTAGCGTCCATTGACTAAAACTGGTTTCCTGATTCAGGGTACTATCCACAGAATTTGTAATCTTGATTTAAGGATTGTACTTACGAGCTAAAGGCCAATGAATCCACCTTAATACAAAAAATGCAAACAGACATTTCACAGCTTAACTCAACATTCATCACACAATTTTCCTCATTATCATCATCAGACTCATCACCATCAGAAATGTACAAAGAACCGAGCATAAATGTTATTTCAGCGGTAAGATTACGTCTAGTGACAAATGGGCCTGCAGTAAAATCTGCATCAGGAATATCATCATTATTTGTTTGTTCAATTACATTATGATCATGGTTAGGGTTATTGACATTAAACACTTCAGTATTTACAACCGGGGTTGGTGTGTTCTGAATCCTCCATAATAATAATATACAACGTAATACAAAAAAAAGTAAATGGAGCGTTCCACATACGGGTCATCACTATGTAACGGTTCGCATATATGACTCAGACCGTACACTACTAGAAGGGGAAACACTCCCTAATAATTACACCCAACAAAGAAACAGACAAACACACCACAACCGTATGCAGACCAATGGGTATTATCCAAAATAAATATTTACAATATATACAAAAAAACATGCCCTGTTGCCCAATATGTAAATGTGTGTGTGAGTGAAGTGTCTTTAAAGTGCGCTGTGATTGAATTGTCCAGGTTCGGAACATTCTCACCAGATGTGAAGATGAATGAGGAAGTCCGGTTTATGAATGGATGATATTGCATCCTCACAGGTGAATAATCCAATTAAAGGTACAATATTCCTCAGTGCATCCGAGACGCCAAAAAATTACCACTTAGAATCCTCAAAAAAAACACGAACAATCCTCACAACCACATTCACCAAATGCCATCAACCTCGCCACCCCTAACGCCAGCGAGCTGCTTCTTATATATAAAAAATTTCCCCTTCCGGAAAACGATCTCGCATGGCGTCACAGGAGCGATCTCATAAGAATGAGCAAATTAGAGTGACACAGAAATGAAGCGGAACATAATACATGCGCACACAATTAGGGGAACATGATTAAAGTAAACAACATTAGCCTATACATTGTGTTACATATGTGGCAGTGCTACAAGTGCTTTCTTCCAGAAACTTCGAAAGTAACATCTCGTCACATTGCTGATTTCTCTCCTGGTGTTTTATTCTGTTTATCTGACCAAATGTGCATTAGTTTGGCATAACCAGATAAGGCTTTTTGTCCTAAATGAACAGAAAAATTGTTCTGAAGCATTATTCACAAATCACAATTAAATAAGGTTCCATTATTTAAAACAACATTAGCCTATACATTTTGTCACATATGTGGCAGCACTGTAAAAAAAACAACTAATAAAATGTTGGAAAAGAAAAAATATCTAAGTTGAACTGATATTCATGCTTGGAATTAGTTAAGAAGACATATTATATTTAGTCTGCAAAAATATATTTGAAAACCATTAAATGAAGGGATATTTTCATATCCAGTGAACATTTAAAATAGCTAATGTTGCCTAGACTAATAAACACAAGTCCAGCCAATATTTGAATTATAGGCCTATAAGTATTAAGGCATAGCCTCACGTAAGGAATAATTGACGACGGACCGTTGAATTACTGAAAAGACTACGTACCAGTCTTGCTCCTGCGCATTTTCGGCAGCCACGGCAAAATACTCGTCCTTGGTGTAAAGGGCAATCAGGTGTTTGTGTTTGGCATCGGCTCTGGCAGGAGAGCCCTCCCTTGGCTCCCTCAGCACGAAAAAGCGCTTGTGTCTCTGCTTCTGTTTCCTCAGATATCCGCATTTCTTAACGTGGTTGTTATTCTTTACGATCATATTTGAAATCAGCTGTCCTTCCGTCAGCGGCGGACTCGCCATTCTCATATGTTGTGAAGA
This sequence comes from Ambastaia sidthimunki, assembly GCA_036877625.1. Taxonomy (NCBI): domain Eukaryota; kingdom Metazoa; phylum Chordata; class Actinopteri; order Cypriniformes; family Botiidae; genus Ambastaia; species Ambastaia sidthimunki. The sequence goes on along the minus strand of JAZGTK010001604.1, from coordinate 18,601 downwards.
AAAACTCTCACTTTTCCTCAACTTGTGCATTCAGTAAGTAAGTCTCCTTTAAAGCGCAGGAAAATCCTGTCTTCTGTAGCGGCGCGTGACTGTCTTCTGTAGCGGCGCGGGCTGCGAGTTTGCTGCGAGAAGCAGTTTAACAGTAAATAACACATATCGTTAAGTGACTGGAGTGAAGAGGAAAAAAAATATCTTTCCTTATTTCTGTCTTATCTTGCTGTTGTGATGTTGAGACATGGAAATTCAGTGCTTTTATATGTCAAAAATCACTCAACTGAGTGACTATCCTTAAAGCCTTCAAGTTCTTTAAAGCAATAAAGGCAAATGTGTTTAAAACTTTAGTATAAAATGTAACTAGTATTACATCAATTTCTAGTTATGCTGCCCAAACTATCCCGATTAAAACTTTAGTTGAATGAACTATAAAACTAGTTGAGCAAAAATACTTTTTAAACTTGGTGTCTGTCACGAATCCGGCCTCTGTGGTCCCTCTAGCGGACGCCAGTTGGAGCTGTCCCCGGAATATCAGAACTACATTTCCCATGACCCCGTACCTGGGCCGCGTCCCTCACAGGTGGTGGCCATTTTCGAATCAGGAATGTTATAAGTACTCACCTGTTTCACAGACACTTGTGAAGTCTTGTTTTGCCATTCTGGGAACATCACTGAGCGTTTTCATTGTTGGATTATATTATGTATTACCTTGGACTGCCTACCGTTTTGGATTACTTGCTGCCTGCCTTTTGACCCCGCTTTGTTTATTGGATTACTCTCTTGTCTGCCGCCTGCCCTGAACACTTGCCTGGACTCTGTGAATAAAGTGCTGCGAATGTAGCCTACATCTCCTGAGCATTCGTTACAGAATTCGTTACAGGGGTTCATTCGACCATCCACCTCACCAGCATCAGCAGGCTTCTTTGTGAAGAAAAAGGATGGAGGATTACGTCCTTGCATTGATTACTGCGGCCAGAATGAGGTAACCCTAAAATACAGATACCCCCTACCTCTTGTGCCAGCTGCTCTGGAACAGTTACGCTCTGCCAAGTTTTACACAAAATTAGATCTCAGAAATGCCTACAATCTTATTAGGATCTGAGAGGGTGATGAGTGGAAAACGGCTTTTTCAACCACTTCAGGCCACTATGAGTACTTAGTCATGCCCTTTGGACTCGCTAATAGTCCCTCATGCTTTCAAGCATTTGTCAATGWTATCTTTCGGGACATGATTAATCGCTGGGTCATCGTATATATTGATGATATACTCATTTACTCCAACTTTCAAGAACATGTCACACATGTAAGAGCTGTTTTACAGAAACTTACTGATAACCAATTATATGCTAAGATGGAGAAGTGTGAATTTCATTGCACCCAAGTGTCTTTTTTAGGATATGTAATTAGCCCAGAGGGAGTCGCTATGGACGAAAGAAAGGTGGAATCAGTTGTCAACTGGCCACAGCCTCGCACCCTCAAGGAGCTCCAACGGTTTCTGGGGTTTGCCAACTTTTATCGCCACTTCATAAGGTATTTCAGTACGGTGGTGGCTCCTCTCACAGCTATGATTAAAAAAATGGAACTAACCGCTTGTCTTGGTCTTCTCCAGCACTAGAAGCTTTTCAAGAGCTAAAGGAACGATTCACCACCGCTCCCATCCTCCACCATCCAGATCCAGACAAAGAATTTGTGGTTGAGATCGACGCATCCAGCACTGGAGTAGGGGCCGTTCTTTCTCAACGACACGGTGATCCTCCCAAAATTTACCCGTGTGCCTTCTACTCTCATAAACTAAGTCCTGCAGAGCAGAATTATGATGTGGGAAACAGAGAGCTTCTAGCTATGAAGGTTGCCTTTGAGGAGTGGAGGCATTGGCTAGAGGGGGCCAAAACCCCATTTACTGTGTTCACCGATCACCGTAACCTAGAATATTTACGCTCAGCCAAACGTTTAAACCATCGTCAGGCTCGCTGGCTTCTCAAGGTAACACTACAATTCTCACTGTCATTGATCATTTTTCTAAAGCCTGTAGACTAATTCCTATTTCCAAGCTCCCCACAGCTCTAGAAACTGCTGAGATCCTATGCAACTTCGTATTCAGATTTTATGGCCTACCTGAGGACATTGTGTCCGATCGGGGTCCCCAATTTACCTCCAGGGTCTGAGCATCCATCTGCAAGCTTCTGGGCATCAACGTCAGTCTTGCCTCAGAATATCACCTGCAATCTAACGCTCAGGTAGAGCGAATGAATCAAGAACTCACACGCTTTCTCCGTACATACTGCCATAGAAACCAGGCGGACTGGAGTCGCTATTTGATGTGGGCCGAATACGCCCAGAACTCAATTCGTAAACCAGTCACTAACCTGACACCCTTCCAGTGTGTTTTGGGCTTCCAACCTCCTCTATTCCCCTGGTCTGGTGAGCCTTCGGACCTTCCTGCTGTCAACACCTGGATGCAGAGGAGCGAGGAAACATGGAACGCGGCCCATGTGCACCTCCAGAGGGCTGTCCGTCGAACCACCGAACAGGCAAACCAACACCGCTCTCAGAATCCTCCTTATGCTCCCGGACAATGGGTATGGCTGTCCACCAGGGATCTCCGGCTGAGACAAGAAACTTAAAACAAGAAACATGCAAGAAACTTAGTCCCAGGTACGTGGGTCCTTTCAAGGTTGTTAAACAAATTACCCCAGTGTCTTTCAGACTCAGTTTACCTTCCAGTTACCGTATCTCACCCACTTTCCATGTATCTCTGTTGAAGCCCGCTGGTGGTCCTCAAAGAGCGGAGGTCCTAGATGAGGCCGGTAACCAGGGGCCTCCTTCCATCATTGTGGACGGCGAGGAGGCGTACAGGGTCAGCACCATCCTAGACTCGAGGGGTCGGGCGGTCGTCTCCAGTATCTGGTCGACTGGGAAGGCTATGGTCCTGAGAAAAGGTCCTGGGTTACCTCCTCTGACATCCTGGACCCCTCTCTCATCGAGGACTTTCACCAAAGGCACCCAGATCGACCAGCACTCAGACCTCATGGTAGGCCCTGGCGCCGGGCTGATCCTCACGTCAGGAGCCATTCGCAGGGAGGGGGGGCCTCTGTCACGAATCCGGCCTCTGCGGCTCCCTCTAGCGGACGCCAGCGGGAGCCATCCCCGGAATATTAGAACTACATTTCCCATGACCCCGTACCTGGGCCGCGCCCCTCACAGGTGGTGGCCATTTTCTAATCAGGAACGCTATAAGTACTCTCCTGTTTCACAGACATTTGCGAAGTCTTGTTTTGCCATTCTGGGAACATTACTGAGCGTTTTTCATTGTTGGATTATATTGTGTATTACCTTGGACTGCCTACCGTTTTGGATTACTTGCTGCCTGCCTTTTGACCCCGCTTTGTTTATTGGATTACTCTCTTGTCTGCCGTCTGCCCTGAACTCTTGCCTGGACTCTGTTTACGTTTATTGGATATTCTGTGATAGCCCCGTTTGCTGGTTCTGACCTCTGCCTGTTTGTTTACTCTATTGTGAATAAAGTGCTGCGAATGGATCCTACGTCTCCTGAGCATTCGTTACAGTGTCAAGTTGGGCCAACTAAAAAAAAACAATTGAAATAGCACTTTGAAGAGTAAAATTGAGTCAATGAAAAAAATCTGTGGAACTAGTTGCTAAAAAATAGTTGAAACGAGTAAAATTTTTACAGTCAGTGCTACAAGTTGAGCAAGTGCTTTCTTCCCAAAACTTTGAAAATAACACCTCGTCACATTGTTGAGTTCTATTCTGTTTATCTGACCAAATGTGCATTAGTTTGGCATAACCAGATGAGGCTTTTTACCCTAAATGAACAGAAAAATTGTTCTAAAGCATTATTCCCAAATCACAATTGAATAAGGTTCCACAGAACCCATAATCCAAGGCTGTGAGTTTGTGTTCTTCATATACAACTAATGTGTAAAACACTGTTTTACATGTAAGTTTAGTGTAACAGACATCAGTCTGTCCATTCTACTGCCTCAGTGTATTGTAGTGTTCCTTATCACTAGGGGGAGTAGTGAGTAGTAGTGTTTAGATAAAGAAAGGATGGTAGTCGAAGAAAAGAGAATGGCTTCTATTTAGAAAGCATGGCTACCTGGTAGGCTTTACCAAGCAGGTCCATTTTGTTTCAAGCCCAGATGTAAGTAACTTTATATTTATTGGACTTTATTTGAATTGGGTTGTTTTGAAAGGTTATTTATTGTATTTTTCTGGATATGTTGATTTATTTTTTTTTGTTGATTTTAAGTTTATTTGTTTTGTAGAAGGACTTTTTTGTGTGGCCATGTTGGTTGAAATTGAGCTGACACATCTTGATGGCTCTTGTTGTTAAAAGCTCTGCTGGAAACTTAATCAGAAACCCGTTGGAAAGCTCTATTGGAACTTCACTGTGTGGCAGTATATTTCATCACTGCACTGAATGGCAGATAAGACTCTTAAATGGATTTTCATTGTTGGCCTTCTATGAGATGGAGACCGCTTCGTGTCACTGTCTGGTTCTCAATGTTTTATTCACACAGTAATACTGTTTAAGAATGTATCAAATGATTTTTTGGGAGCCACATTTATATAAAATTGCAAGAATATACTTACCTGGCCTGGTTGTCCTTGATTTAAAAAAAAAAAGGTTTAAGTTAATGTTTATGCTATCAACTCTCCCAAGATAGATTATAATTAACATTTGCTTAAAAGAGTTAAGTGTGGTTATAAGATGAGCTTTTTAATGCATTGAACTTTTGATAAAAGCCTTTGTTGAATGCATGAATCCAAATCCGGGTAATGTAAATGCACTGTAGTTATATTTACTCAGTGAATGATTTTGCACAAAACATACTTTTTTTCCAGTGCTTGGTAGAGCATGGGCATTGCCTTCTTCACTGGTCTTCTCTTCGGTCTGTAAAGACCTGCTTGTTCCCACTTCCTCAAAGTTGCTCTTAACAGCTACATATGAAAATTATTATTTATTAACTAGATTTGAACAACAAGTCTATATGCAGTCTGTATATCTCTGCATAAGTTATGCTGTGGTTAAATGACAACAACTTACCAGACGTGTCTTCTGAGACAGTAAAAGCATGTGCATCAAGCAAATCCACTTCTGGGAAGCTGACATCCACGCCATGAGCTGCTACGCTTACTAATGGTCTTTCTCCCAATCACATCCATAATGCTGTAGAATGTAAAATTAGATGAGGATTCACCACTTTTGCTGTTCTGGGATTTCGCTTTATAGTACCCAGCCTTAGGACTTTCACAGCTAGCCAAAACACGTATCTGACACATACTTTTATTGTCGCAAAAAAGTGAATGTCCTGGATTCGTTGCCACAGCGTAACTTTGTGATATTGCACGGTAGTAATCCCGACATCGTGACAACGTCATGCTGTGGTAGTCATTTGGTAATTTTTACTTTGTATTTTCAGATTTTCACTTATTAAGGGCGGGCATGCAGTACTCTAACTACGTTGGGGTTGTCTGTGTTTTGCCATATAACTGACAGGAGGCCGACTGCGGTCCTTAATTGCCTGTTTCTGTTGCCATGGAAACTCTGCCAAGGTAACTCTTAACCGCTATCAGCGGCGTATAATAGCCTATTTAACAATTAAAATAACATAATAAAGATTACAGAACATATTCAGACATAAAAGTCGTTTAAGAAGTATTTATTCTCACCTAATAAAAGGAAACGTCCTGTCTGATAAAAATAACTTTACTGACAGTAAAGAAGCAGCTCAAGAAATGTGTTAGGCTACTATTGCTGTCAAACAAAATTCTTTTAAACTATAAGTTAATATCATTTTAAAAAAGTTATTTTCATAACTTCTAAGGCACTGATATAAATTGTTCACGCTCTGTGAGCTCTGAGTGAAAACGTGGGAGGCGTTAGTGTAAATAGCCACTGCCAACAAGGCGGGTTATTTGCAACAAGGCGGGTTATTTGCAAGTGCAACAATTGACAGTTTCATAGAAACATAAGAAAACTTACCAGGTTCGGATGATGCATTGGGGTCGCAGTCATCGCACATTTGCTCCAGCATCGCTGTTGCCGAGTTTAACGCTCCGTCAACTGATTTGCAGGTCTTTTACCGATTATGTTGTCCAAGAAATCCATGTTAAGTCCAGATTTAGCTTTCGTTCGTCCAGCACCACTTTTCCCAAGTTCTTTTTTGTAGTCTCTGTATTCTTTATTTTTTTAAGTTTGTTAGTTATCTGTTCTACCGTTCTTGTATATCCCCCGCCACCTCCAGCTCTCTTCTTATTTCTTCGTAAATTTTTGTTTTACGTACAGCGCCTGCCAACTTCTCTTGAATTTCTGTTGAACCCCAAATTGCAAGTAGCACATTTGTCTCTTCTGCACACCACTGTACTACTAATTTATCAGTCATAACGTTAACTTTTACTTTAGCTAGCAGCTATTAAAAATGGCGACGGCAAATGAAATCTCTAGTGTAACCGTTGCTGTGGTAGCTCCGCCCATAACCGTTGTGACGTGTGTGGTTCCCACTTCAGGGTGCCGTGCCGGTGCCAGCTTTTTGGCACCAGTACCTGTCATTTTTCGGTCGAAACACGCAGAACCAGTTCTAGATTGGGCACCGGCACCGCGGCGGTGGAAATGAGGTATGTGTGAAACTGTCCGTCTATGTGTTTGTTATTAGCTTTGCAGAAGTTGTCTTGTGTCTTTGTTAGTCTTTAAAAAAATTTAAAAAAAACATGCCAAAAGATAAAACAAAGGGGGTAGAGCACTCAGCACTTTAGATTGTGTGTTCCTTCTCACCCGCGATAGAAAAGCTATCCACGGGCAGTATACACACGGTTTATGTGTTGTGTGTTTGGGAGCGAAGTACACTGAGTGAGCTCTCGTGGGAGTTGACCGCCTGCTTGCGAGCGGGTTTTAATGCGTTTGATTCGCTCCTGGGAGGCTCTCTTTTACCTCTTTTCCACCAGGGCCGTGCTGGTGCCAGTGCTGGAGCACCCGCAGGGATTTCCACAGGTTTCAGCACCGAAATTTGTAGCAAAATTTTACCATGGTTACATTAGCGTAGGGCTCTACAATATTTGGTTATTTACGAGCAATATTTTGGTTATTTACGATTCACGAAGCAAAATTATAACAGGGTAAACCTTGGTTTATGGTTCTGCATTTACATATTTGTGTGGTTCTGACTTTGGGACCAGTAACTTCAGGGTGCTGTGCCGGTGCCAGCTTTTTGGCACCAGCACCTGTCATTGTTTGGTCGAAACATGCAGAACCAGTTCTAGATTGAGCACCAGCACCGGCAGTGCCAAATCTTACCAATTGGATCACAATTGGGTCTATAGGAGGAAATTAAGATGGTCGAGTCCCTATCTCGTTCCTCACTAGATCCTCTAATTGTACAAATAATTGTACAAATGTTTAGAGTCAAGAATAATAAGATGTACATAAATCTTCATATTCACTCCTCATATTCGCTGTTGGAGGTTGTTACTCGTGCTGTGGCTAAATTAAACATTGTCTGACCCGCCAAGCATAAACTGTGCAACAAGGGAGCTTTCCTGCATAGCCAGTCTATGCCTCTATGCAGGAGCCTTCTGTTTTTCCCTGATCTGCACACTGTGTGGGGAAAACACTACTTGTCACGCATATTTAGTCCTGCCACTAATTATTATAATCAATGTGGCGGGGCTGAGTGAGCACGGGTATAAGACAATGCCTCAGGTTGAACAGACGCTAACAGGCTATCTGTCCCCTGGTGAGGCGTCGTCACTGAAGGCTCCGCCCCTGCCCTCTGAAGCGCTGCGCACCACTTCAGCGTTCATGGGCAGAGGACACATGAATGCAGGTCAGGCAGGTGCTTGCCTGCACACCTTGGGTGTGTTGCAGGCATACCAAGTGGACCTGCTAAGAGAGTTTGATGAGGGTGGAAGTCCACATCTGTTGCAGTGCGCTCTGGAGCCCAGGCTGTGCCCTGCCACTTCAGGTGTTTCAGGGCACAGCTGCCTCAAGCAATTGCACTCCCCCAGTGTTTGCACGTGTCAGCAGGCATGGGGGAAGTGCTACCTCTACGGAGATCTCTAGAGAGTTTAGACCGGAGGCTCCCTGCAGGGCTTCCTTTACAGGGCACCGGTCTATTCACTCCAAATATACCAGAGGCCAGTCTTGAGAAACTGGTCCCCTTATTAGCCCCATCTGGGGATCAGTGGGTCACTTCTCATCATATGATGTCCGTTCTTCCTCAGTGCCCTCTGGAGGCCAAACTGTTAACCCTGCCACCTCGGGTGTTTCAGGGCACAGTAGCTCTCCCTCCCTCCAGTGTTTGCCAAGATTAGCAAGTATGGGCGGAGTATGCCATCGCTGCAGAGGTCCCTAGAGAGTTTAGATCGGAGGCTCCCTTCATGGCTTCCTTTACAGGGCACTGATATATTCACTCAAAACACACTAGAGGCCAGTCTCGAGAGACTGGTTCCCTCTAAGAGACCATCTGGCAGCCTGGAAAGGACTGCCACATGTGTCTTAATGGGTCCTGAGCACTACAGAACTAGGTTACAAGATTCAATTCTATCGCCGTCCACCCACTTTTGGCAGGGTTCTCCCCACGCTAGTGGGTTTTGCACAGGCTCTAGTTATGGAACAAGAAGTAGACACTCTCTCTCGTTTTTTGGCCTAGCACTCTCACCCCGCACTTTCACAAAGGTTGTGGATGCAACTCTGGCTCCTTTGTGACACCAGGGCATCCGAATACTCAACTACATCGACGATGGGTTGATATCGGCTCATTCAGAGCAGGTGGCGGTTGGACATCGAGGTGTCATTTTAAATCATATGAAAGAGCTGGGGTTCAGACTGAACACCGAGAAAAGTGTGCTTTCTCCAGCACAGAGAACCACTTATCTGGGTGTAGTGTGGGATTCGATAATGATGCGGGCACATATGTCTCCCGCTCGAGTAGATTCAACCATGAGAGCAGTAAAACAGTTTCAACAACTGTTAGACCTCCACAGTGGTGGCTCAAAACCAAGGGGTTTTCCCTGAGGGGAAATCCTTTTTCGCAAGATCTAGGTCACGCGGCGCTGCCTATGGGCCTTAGATATATGGAAGAAACCTTGGTTCCTTATTCAGGGCCCGGTGTTGGGAGCTCGTTGTCACCGTATCTCAATAGTAACAGATGCATCCCCCACCAGTTGGGGAGCGGTCATGAGTGGCTTCCCAGCCCGAGGTTTATGGAGAGGTTGCCAGCTGTTGTGGCATATCAATTGTCTAGAGATGCTGGCAGTATACCATGCTCTCAGGCATTTCCTTCCAGACATAGAAGATCAACATGTGCTAGTTCGCACTGACAACACTACAGTGGTCTCATACATTAACCACCAAGGAGGTCTGCGGTCATGCCCTCTTTACAAGTTGGCACACCAGATCCTTGTGTGGTCCCAAGGGAAACTCCTCTCTCTGAGAGCAGTTTATATCCCTGGATGTCTCAATGTGGGAGCAGATATCCTGTCGAGGCAGGGGCCAAGGCCCAGGGAGTGGATGCTTCACCCCGAGGTGGTGAGGCACATATGGAGAATCTTTGGGCAAGCCCAAGTGGACCCCTTTGCCTCTTAAGAGACAGCACAATGTTCCCTTTTGGTTCTCTCTAGCTCATCCAGATACTCTGGGACTGGATGCTATGGTTCAGACCTGGCCGAGGCTGCGTCTGTACACTTTCCCCCCCAATCGCTCTGCTCCCGGGAGTTCTGGAGAGAGTACGCCAGGATGCGGTGTCGTTACTCCTAGTAGCCCCATTCTGGCCGACTCGATCATGGTTCTCAGATCTAGTGGATCTAGATCTCAGATCTGGTGGAACAACATAGCAGCGCTATGTTGTGGAAGCAGCGGGTATGGCCCCTGAGGGGGCACAACTCGTAACTTCTGGTCTCTCAACTGAGGTTGTTGAGACCATTTTGCATTTCAGAGCTCCCTCTACAAGGAAACTTTACGCCCTGAAGTGGAAGTTGTTCACTTCATGGTGCAGAGAACACCAGCTGGACCCAGTCAGCTGCACCATTAATGCAGTTAGTAATGCATCTGTAGGCTCGATTCTCTGCAGGTTTAACACATTCCACTCTGAAGGTCTATGTGGGGCTTTATCTGCTTACCACGCTTCAATAGGTGGCTACACAGTGGGTAAACACCGTTGGGTCTCTCGTTTCCTCCGAGGTGCACTGAGGCTGAGGCCCCAGGTACGTACATTTTCGTGTCCAACCTTAGGATCTGGCCGTGGTACTAGAAGATCTTTGTGCTCCACCTTTTAAGCCCATCAAGGAAATCTCTGATCTTTTTCTGTCTATCAAGACAGCATTTCTGTTGGCAATCACTTCTCTGAGGAGAATGGGTGACCTTCAGGCCCTTTCTGTGGCACCTTCATATTAACACTTTGCGCCCTGATTGACCAAAGCCTTTTTATACCCAAGACTGGGATATACTTCTAAAGTACCCTCTAATATACTACGGCCAGTTGTACTGCAGGTTTTCTGTCATCCTCCCTTTCAGGAGCATCACCAGGAAAAGCTAAATTGTGACGCATATATTTACAGAGCTGCCCTGTGGTGTAAATCTGACCAGCTTTTTGTCTGTTTTGGTCATCGTAAGCGCGGTCTCCCCACGACCAAGCAGACACTCAGTCACTGGATTTCTGATGCTATTCGCATCTCATATGAGTCCGCTGGTATTTCCCCACCTAAGGGGACCAAGGCTCACTCTACTCAGGGTATGGCAGCCTTTAATGCCTTTTATGCAGGTGTCCCAATTAAGGACATCTGCGATGCTGCGGGATGGTCCACACTTTTGACCTTTGTGAGGTTCTATGGCCTCTATGCAAGCCACTCCTGGCTTTTCTGTTCTCATGCCCTATTCTGTGCAATTTCACACAGAGGGCAGGGAAAACCCTCAGTATGGGATAGCATCTCGTTCCTAAAGAGTTTTGACGCAGCTTTAGTTCCTGAAAGGGAATGTCTCAGGTTACGTATGTAACCCAGGTTCCCTGAAGGGAATGAGACACTGCGTCTCATGCCATACTTCAGGTACCCCTGCCGGCACTCGCTTCATTCTGTTTGAAGCTGCCAGCATGTGCAAACGCACATGCTTTATAGTTTCCTGGTCGTGACGTCACCCACCTGTGACATGTCGCCCCCCGATTGGACAGTTTTACACTTGATTCAAAGCCAATAAATGCTGGAGGCTTTCCCAAAGCATTTTGAAGCAGTGTCTCGTTCTCTTCAGGGAACCTGGTTTACATACATAACCTGAGAGGTTTTTTTTTACAGTCTAATTTTGCTTCGCAATCGTACCTTTTGACAACAACAGACATTCATTGTTACATGATTTGTATGTCAAGGCTCATGTGCACATTGCGCAGAAATTTCTAGTTTAATTTTTAATCCAACGAAGTGTTAACATGTTCAAAGATTTGACAGAGTGTTGTTTAAAGACACAACCCTTCGTTGCTTCTGCAGAATCCTGTCCACAATGGACCCCAATGCATCCTGCCTGAATAATGCTGAATTTCTTCCCAATGCATTTCAATAAAGACCCCACCCCTCCTTACATTGTAATTAAAACACACATCTTGTACATTGTGTAAAATATGACCTTATGACTGAATGGGTGCATTTACGCTGTTTGCAGTGACCTTTTGAGTGCTATTGCCTGCGTTTCATGTCAGTGTTTATCAGTGTGTCTCCATGTAGTAACTGCAGATTGCAGTAACTGCACACTGATCGCTATGTGCTAAGCATAGATCATCAGACAGATGTATTTACAGAAGGTAACTGCAATTTGAGACAGTAATACAAAAGAAATGTTGCTTAGTTGGGGCTTAGTTTTGCTTGTTTAAAACAAGCAAAACTAAGTTGTGTTTCAAAGGCAATTGAGATGTATAATGCTATGCACAATACATCAACAATCCAGCAAACATGCATCTACAAAAACATACTTTACAACATTCAGAGACAAGATGTGTGCATACTTATTTACTGAACACACACCCACTGCAAATGATTTGCACATGAGTTAAAAGTTTGGGACACATCAGCACTGGAGGGATAGTGAATCAGGGCTATGATGTCTGTCTGTGTGTTTTGGTGAAAGTGACATTTTACATGATGTTGTTTTACATCAACACTTAGAAAAATGACAGCACAGAATGCCCATCCTCCATACCACTGACATCGGAATGTGATAAACCAACAGTCAATCCTTATATGTCAAAGCCAGGCATATAGGAAACTGTATTGTGTCATACAGTGCCACTTTTAGGTTTTGGCATTGTAAAAGATAATGTTCCTCACAGTCTAATGAAACTCTCAGTGTTTTTCTCTCATCTATTTAACAATAAATCAATGTTACTTGTTACAATGTTACTGTAATGTAATTTAATGTTATTTAAGCTTCATACTTGTTTATTATCTTGATAGCAAGGTTTTGTTTGTGGAACTTCAAAATCACTAAGCACTTGTTATGCTGTTTACTACACTTGTCTACTAAGGTAATACAACTTTTTACAAATGGTCTCAGGCTTTTTGACCTTACTGTACATTTGGTCCTTTGGTACTGTAAGGGAAATGTTAGCGCAAACACTAAAGAACTAGTTTTATTAAACTCTGTCTTCTCGTATTCGCTTGCATAAATGACAGACAGATAAACATGGTGTGGTTCGTCAGAGCCTATCACTCCCCATCATTACAGTCCAGTGGTCTACTTCGTGCACTCCCCCGCATGGCTGAACCCCTAAATGTCGAGTGTAATAAATGTCGAGTGTAATAAAAGTTAATGTTCACATGCTATGAAACAATGCCTAGTTTAGTCGTCCTCAGAGTGCCCATGGCCCTCATTGAGCTCTTCAGCGCTTCACCTGAATGTCTCACATTCTGATTGTCCAGCTGACACACTATACTGTGTTTGTATTTGTATTGCATAAATTTTGTGTACGTATGTGTTTTTTGTGTATTGTGTATATTTTATGATATTATTGCAAATCCCTTATATACCTATCACACAAGATGTTATTTTTTCTATTTGCCATCTCTATGTAAACTATTATTATATTTTATTTCATTTTCTCTTATTGTTCTCCCTGTTCTCATGTCGTGTATGTCTTTTTTGTACCAAGAGCTATATAAAACCACAACAAATTCCTTGTGTGCTTACACACACTTGGCCAATAAAGCAAATTCTGATTCTGATTACCTTCTCATAGACCACTGAGAGAGGTACAAGCTTTTGCACATAATGACAGGTATTTCTAATGCACGTCAATTTATTCAAATAGTCCAAATTCATTTTTATCAGTATCTTAGTATTATAATCTTAGAATTATAAGGTTGTATCTGACATTTTTGTTAAAATTGAGTTGTTGACATATTCTTACTCTAATATAACTTATTAACACTATTAAAGGCGTTTTATTTTTAAAAAATGCATTTTGGGTATTTAATTTGAAAAACAAAAAAGTTCCATCTGCGAAATTGAACTCAAACTTGGTCTTATTGTCACGACTCGCTCGTGCCCAAGTTGTGTTTTGTCCTGTTTGACCTCTAGGGGTCAAAGGTCCAGCCCGCCGCCCAGTCCGTGCGCTGCCGAGGTCCAGTCCGGTCGAGCCAGAGCCGAGGTCCAGTCCGGTCGAGCCAGAGCCCGGTCCCGAGTCCAGGTCCAGTCCGGTCGAGCTAGAGCACAGTCCCGAGTCCAGGTCCAGTCTATTTAAGCAGCTGCGACATTATCTGATCTGAGTTGTTGTATGTATACTGGGTACTTTCCCATGTTCTTGCCTAGTCCTGCCTAGTCGAGTCTTGTGTATGTTTAGTCTGTTTGCCCGTCGTTTTTGTTATTCAGTCTGTAAGTTTAGTTTTTTCCCTAGTTGGTTTCTTGGAGATATTTCCCTGTGGTTTTGTTTCTAGTTTTGATAGTGTTTTTGTTTTCAACTGTTTCGTGTTTTTTGTAATTCTAGTTCAGTTCTCTCTTTATTTAATAAACACTCATCCCTTGACTCACTCGTCCTTAAGCGTTTCTTTACTGGGTTCCGCCACCGGAGGCGTCAGTGGGTTAACTACCCACGCAGGAGACCCGGGTTCGGGTCCCTTTCCTGACACTTATAAGGTTCTATCTGCGGCGGCCCAATCATAATTTGGAATGTACACAGGAGGACCAATCTGGTCTTACCTCTTTATGTTGTTACTGATAAGCCTAGTTGAGCAATCTTTAATGAATTGCTGGTAAAACACGACCATGCCTAGAAAATATCTTATTTTCTGCCGGCAAGGAGCATTGGAACCTTCAACCATAAGATCATCTTTAGTGACGGAAGCAATGGCTTTGACTTTTTCAGGATCGGTAGCAATACCATCCGCACTGACAATGTGACCCAAAAATTTCACAGATATCTGCAAGATATGACATTTCATCAGTCCAAGTATAAGATTATTGGCCTTCAAACGGTTAAATACCATTTCCAGGCACTCTAATGCCAGCTCTTCGGTGGGTGCAAACACCAGGACGTCATCCAGATAACATAATAGGGTGTTACACAGGCCTTGTGGTAAACAATTATATTCGTATAATCCAAAGGGTGATGTAAATGCTGTGTACTTCTGGTCATCTTCATAAACTTCTGCATTATAGTAACCAGATGTGAGGTCCATGGTTGAAAAGTAGGCATTTCCCCCTAAAGCAGCGGGAGCATCTGCCTGATAAGGAAGTGGATAAGCATCTTTGATTGTGCGAGCATTAATCAAACGAAAGTCTGTACATGTTCTCAAATGTCCACACTTTTTCCAGACAAGGACGAGAGGTGATGCAAACTGACTATTAGATTTTCTTATGATCTCTTGTTCTTCCATCTCATCCAGAGTTTGACGAAGCTTTTCATACTGAAAAAAGCAAGGAGCAAGGCGTCGGTACGGCAACCGAAAGGGCTTGTCATCATTCAGGCAGATGCGGTGAACAAAACCTGTTGCCTTTCCACAGTCCAACTTGTGTCTGGAAAAGAAAGAGTGGTACTGGGAGATAAGCTGAACAAGTTTCGCTTTACAGTCTGCAGACACATTGATAGATTCCACATCCAAGTCAGATAAGCCCAGGCAAGACTGCAGTGTCATCAGCAGCACACACTCCATTCACTTCAGAGTTGACTGTTGAGCTTGAAGTAACTGTGACATTTATCTCATCCTGTCTGTCAGCCAATACATCAGCTGTTCTTTGAACTTTTTGCTCTATCTCAAATGAGCCACCATCAGAAAATTCAGAACATGCAAGGAAAAGCATCAGCAAGCGTAGAGTTCCTTTTCAAAGTCACTGCATTCTCAGAAGGATTTATTACTTTAAGCGGAATCCACCCATCTTCACGTATTAAAGCAACTGTTTTTCCAACTAGAACTGATCTTGGCCTTGATTTTATTCTGCTGGGCTCCAAAATGACAGCACTGCCAGCTGAGATATTGTGAGTGCTTTGCAGTTTGCCCCAAACTAAACTTTCACTCATGGGCTCGAGTGACACTGTCTTTTTGATCTTTACTGTTCCCAGAAAATCAGGGACGGTGCCATTCTTCCACCTCTCCACATTGGACAGGAGATCAATTAACCTGTTTTGTTCAACGACATTGCATACGCTATCAGATACATTCAGTAGAAACTCTGAAGAGCTTCTGAAGAATCAAATCTGATGAATCAAATGTTTCAAGAGGTTACTGCCAAGAATTAGAACATCATCCTGGCCATCGACTACTAAAGTCGGATCAGTGACGTGACAGCCGTACACGTCTATATCCAGCTCACACACTTCTGAAGTACTGATGGGTCGTTCTTGAACGATTCGTTCATTTTGATAGAATCTATAATGTGACTCGGAAAAACGAGTCGTCACAGAGAGTGAATCGTTCAGTCGCGCATACACAACATCCTATAGGTGCTGTACTGGAATTAGTTCACCTGTTTCGAGTCTTCGGGTTTGAGTCATTCAAAAGACTCGAGATGAACTAATCATTTCTCTTTCTGGTGCAGTTTGCATTGGTTAAGCGTATGTGGCTGTCACGTGATGAACGAACGAACGACTCAAAAGATGAACTAATCATTTCTCTTTCCTGTGCAGTCTGCATTGGTTAAGCGTATGGGGCTGTCACGTGATGAACAAACAAACGACTTGAAAGACTCAAGATGAACTAATCATTTCTCTTTCCTGTGCAGTCTGCATTGGTTTAAGCGTTTGGAGCTGTCACGTGATGAACGAACGATTCAAATCCGAAGACTTGTCAAATAAGAGATGAGCTAATCGTAGACCAAAGATCCAGGTAAACAATTAATTCATGTTTTCTGTTTCTTATAGCATTAGTTTTGTCTTGTTTGTAGTGTGATCAACATTTGCGTAAGTAGTAGATGTGTTAGGGAAGTAACACATAACATTTTAATTATATTTTGCTAAAATGAGCGAAATGAACGAAATGACTCGAAAAAAGATTCGTTCATTTTGCTGAACGAGACTCAAAGGACAGAGTCAGTAAAATGATTTGAACTTCCCATCACTATGCTGAAGGGTTTGTTCTAGTGCCTCCACATCCAACCAAAACAACATCTGTTGGGGCAAGAGAAAGGCTGGATAACACACCAGTGTTTAACAATTGTGGCAATATCTTGGAGCTCAAGGTGCAATCCATTATCCAGCATCGCCTTTGCCTCAACTTCCTCCAATCATCACTGTAGTATAAAACAATTTATCATATGGCTTGAGTCTTTGTATATTTTGCAAGACAACTGTACATCCTGAATTACACGCTTTACATACACTTTTATATACTGATTCTAGATCATAATCCAACAATGATCGGGGATCATCATTTGGCCCTACACTCACCCCCTCCACATGCAGGCCTATTAGTTTCCCATACGTGGAACAGCATCTGCATCTGGCGTCGTAATGGCAGTGCAGGACTTGGCTTTGGGACACTCTGCACGTGTATGACCTGCTTTGTACCAAAGAAAACAAAGATGATTTGCTTTGCAGTGAAAATGAGTAGTGTGGCCAATATCTCCACAAAAAATGCGGGTTTCACTCGGTTTCTGTGCGACTTAGACAGATGCTTCTCGCTACTACCCTGATTTCTTAATTGTCCATGCTCCAAGACGCATTCCAGCATTGCTAAAATTTGTTCCATGGATTCCAAATGGCACGAACATGGCACAAACTCCTCTGGAAATCTCTGATCAGTTGACACAACTTGCTTTTTTTCCGGAGTCACGGTTACGGCACCATTGTAACAGCACCTTTATGCTTTGTGTTTGTGTAAATAAAGTGGACAACCGACACCATTTCACGCCTTGCGTGGATTATTTAATTCTGGTAAACAGAGATTGAAATGTAGTGATCAGTTTCGCAGCATTCATAAATCAAGTTCCACCACAACCACTCTACAGTGCCGCGAATATTATTGTCCCAAGCGGAACCAGTTAGAGCGCCGCCAATAGGCAGAGAGTGTGGGTCACTCACAGTTAAAGGGCTATACATATAACACACGTAGCAAGTGAAAGCACCTTTTTATAACCGTTACATTCGCTTCTCAGTAGGAAAGACCAGCGTATCAGTAAAAAACTAAATTTCTACTGGCGATAGTTGAGTGGCTTCCCGTAGTCAGTCATTAGTTTTATTTTTGTACCTTTGGGCCAATCATAAGCAGCAACACAACTGTGATAACTAAATCCACGCCTTCTTTTTATGTGTATACATTAGGGCAGCATTATTCAAGTATTCCCACACTGTGACATAAGAATGTGGGGGACAAGTCGGGGACAACTGTTTTCGACAGGTCTGGATCAGCCTTTTAGTTAAAAATAAATCATTTTGCAGCATCATATGACCCTTTTAAATTTAATTTGCAGCATCATATGACCCTTGTAAAAGATGAATATGACGCAACAGAATGTCATATTTTTTTTACAATTGTTACTGTTTTTCTGCTAGAGTCAGCTCTCTTGGCTTCATCTTGGCTTATGAATGTTCTCACTGAACACAAGATTCAGACTGCAGAACCACAGAACTGATACTATATGTGACCAGATCTGGCAAAATGAGTCAGAAGTTGCAACGTTCCATTTTAGGATACGGGACGATAATGAAAAAACAATGGAAATTTTTTTTTCTTTTTTTTAACTAATTTCAAAGAACAGACATTCAAAAAATTTCGTAGTCCAAACTCCCAAAGTTTCGTAGTCCAAATCATTGAGTAAAGGTATTTAAATGACTATTAAAGTGGACTTGCAATTCTCAAGTTGTACTAAATTCACACCCATACGGAAATGTAATTTATGACATATATGTCCCTATATCGCAAGTGACGCTGTCATATATGCTAAATATAAGACAATATATTGCTATCACATATATACATATCTCTGGATATATGTTGATATAAGTTTATAACATATAAATTGTCCATATTAAATGAGTATATTGACATTAATACTTTGTATATGGTTATTGTTTATATAATATTGTACGTTATGACCATATATGTGTAACGTAAACTCAGGAGACGTAGGATCCATGTGCAGCAATGTTTTATTGACAATAGAATAAACAAACAGGCA
>JAZGTK010001603.1:0-37965 GCA_036877625.1 Ambastaia sidthimunki | reverse complement strand
TGAGAACATAAAACGTTCGCTCGATCACTGGATTCAATCTGAATGCAATGACAGGATGTCCTACTTACCTGTGCATACTCTGAGATGAAATCCTGCAGGTGCCTCTGATAGCACTAACAATGTAGGTGTTTACCAGGTCCAAACCTAAACCTATAAAGAGTAAATTATATTGATTTCTAGTATCAGGTTAAAGAAATGTTTAGGCTACATTGGGCTTGTTGTCAATAAAGGCTTGAATTAATTTAGCTATAAAAATGCTTACATTGTAATGATAATGATAATGATAATGAAAGTTTATTGTGACAGAAACAGCTTCATCCAAACTAAAAAAAAAACAAAAAAAAAAAACTGACGAAAACATGTTGAATGAATAAAGTTCTGTGCAAGAGTTTATGAAGATCATGTTGAACAGACCGAGTCATTTCAGCTTTAGCCAGAAGGGGTCATGGGGGTTTGAGGGTGTGTCCGAAGAAATAGGGAGTGGCGTGTTATCTGTTCAACTTCAAAACAGACCAAAGCACCATAAAAGTCACCCAAAAGACTCTTTAGAAGCCACACAATAGTTTAGTTGAAGTTCCTTCAAATCTCTTTGCTGTGCTTGTTGAAACATTAATGTCAATTACTTTGAACATCATTGGATCACCAGCACTGAAATTAAACTAGGCTATTGTGTTCAAAACTTGATAAACAATGAGGCTATGAGAAATGGTGTGTAGTACACGATGAGTCATTCCAGCCGAAGCCAGAAGGGGTCAGTGGGGGTTTGGGTATGTGTCAGACTGCGGGAGTAATAGGGAGTGGTTATCTGCATTGTCATGGTGTCGACTCTAAGGGCCCTGTTACTCATCACAAACAGCTTTGGACAGTCTTGCAAATAAAGTAAATACATAAATAAGGAAATAAGTGGAAAGATGTCTCAGTACTTCAATTAACTTACAATACATTAACATAAAAATAGCAAAAAGGAATTATAATATTAACAATAGTAATAACAATATCAATGTTTCAGAGAGGTCAGACTATTACACATTTAACAAATTACGAAATATGTATTCATTTATTTTTTTCTTCATAACTCAAGGTAGTGGTCTAAAATGGTTTTGAGTGTCTTTTCTATTGTTGTCTTTTAGATGTAATTGTAAACATTGATAAGGTTATCTGTCTCACTGTAGCTAATTTAAGGCTTTTCATAAGAAATAACATAAGAATCCAGCCTCATGCCTAAAGTGCCCTACAAAATATTTACTGACTTGACTTTTTGATACATTTGATACATTAAAATAGAAAGTGTTTCAACGTTAAAAAAATTGTGATTATCTTATTGGCTTTTATGCAGTTGCTACTGTATACAAGCTAATGTACCACTTTTCATGCTAAAAAAACATCTAAAAATACAAACTGTGCTCATTTAATGTTTGTTGGTTGTTCCCTTTGTCTAAGTGGGTGGCTCTTGTGAAATCCCAAAATCTTAAATAGAGGGGTCCAAAGGACCCAGAATATCATACAAATTTGAGTTTAAGCATCATAGTTGTGACATTTACAAGGGCAAGCACCAGTTTCCATAGAAATCTTAATTCACATCACTTGCACTGATTAATTGTTGGGGGGGGCATCATATCTAATCACTGGAATATCATAGAAAGTGTAAATTCTATTTCTACTGGCCAAACATAGTGTGTAAGGTACAGTGTGTTTATGTGAATGTTCTTCAGTGTGTTATTAATACATGAAAAACACAGGCTATTCCCAGACAACTCATTTTTCAAATGACATAATTATGTAAGTGTATCGTTTACTCTTTACTCTTTTTTTGGTTTTTGCATTGCGATTTATTCTGCTCAGTTTTTTTCAGCATAATATCATGGAACAACAACAACACCAAAAAAGGATGATTTCAAAAATGTACCACATTTGACCATTTTACTGGCTTTGCTTGGCATATTGCTTCACAAAATCAGGACACGTAGCATAAATTAATGTTAGTAGAGGCACAAATTGATTCTTTTTACACTTTTACACTTTCATCCACCTGCAAAACACATAATAAATTAATAAATTAATTCACAAGCGACCAATAGTCTAACAGAAACGCTTTACAGAAGTCCATTCAATGAACGACAAGTAGTTTGTTTTCTCCTGTCCTGCTCTGATAAGACCCCTTAACAAACTACAGTACAGATTCTACCACAGCTCACACACAAGTATTATATTCACCATCTAGCACTTCTCCATAACAATACATTACATTTTACTTTCATAATAAGAAAAGATATTAAGAAACCAATTTCAGCCACGCCGTTCATTTAAACATGTTCATGAACCGGCCAAAGCCATTGTGGGGTTGCAACAAAATTTTGTCCCACAAAATGTAACATTATAAAACAATGGCAGTCTTGTAAAGCACATTTTAAAGAATCCACTGAACACATGAAAGGTTTTGGGCCTCACAATCTACTTAAGGTTTATACAACTGCAAGTCCAGGCCACTCACAACCTAATATGTAAAAGCTTGAAACTAAATTAATACAAAATGGTTTTCAGAATATGAAATGATGTAGAGTTTAAAGGCAAAAATGAGTAGTAATCGAGTTGTAATCTTCTAGTAATCGAGTGTTTGGAGGTCCCAGCCCACCATAAAATACTGAACAAAATCTCCTGAATCTTCTTAATTTAATGATAACTAATATCGGGCTATCTGGATGTCATTAAATATCACTTTACATCTTTATTTACGTTCATACACCTAAGTTCATACACTCGATTATTATTTAAACATATTTTCGGGATATCACTTTAACTTTTAATGGTACTATTACTCACACTTTCTTCTCACTTATTTAGCATTCGCACACATTATTATTTGAGAAAAGCAGTAATAGCTATCATACTCATTCCTAAACAATTGGCACTGTTTTCCACATTTTATTAATGTGTCTACAGGCAACACACAACTTCCAGGAGTCTTGACTGTACATGGCTGTTTACTGCTATAGCTATTTGCATTACACAGCCGTTTTAAAAACCGTGGTGAGCATTGTTTTATCACCTTTCTTACTGCTAGTGAATTGAAACTGTTGCAAAACAGAAACTGTTTATATTAAAAAGGCCATTTCCTCAAATAACACCTGAAATATTTGATAAAATCTGCTCTGAGAGAAAACAACATTTAAAATGCTAAATGCAAGTGATTTTTAAATAAACTGTCCATATTTCCCTCTTCTGTCAGCTAATGAAAACATTGGCTTGAAGAATATAAACACAGTAAGTGTTGTTTTTATTTTATGAATAGAGCATTTCTTGAGGTTTTGCATATGTGTATTGTTTGGTTTGTTTTGCTGTATAACAGACCTGCTTATTCTGCAATGACAGCCAGAGCTGAAGCGTCACATCTGAAGAAGAAATATTACATGGATGACTCCAGTTAATTTCATTAACGTCTAATTCATTTCTTGCATTATTCCCTATTCAGACTGCATGCCATGTGCAATGTCCACTAAATACTTTAAAACCCTGTGTCAAGCTAACAGGAAATGAGTAAAAAACTGTTTCTACCCAAAGTGAACTCTGCTGTTCATTTGAAACTCTTTTTGTTCCCACAACCCAACATTAACTTGTCGGTAATCCTTCAGTCTTATTGCTGAAGCTTGAGCATTTCTCACCTTAATGCCAAACTTATCTGGCTTTCACAGCTGATGTCACTTCCATAATCTGATGTATTAAAGAATAAAAAAATAAATATTTAAAAAGACAAAATATATAGGGTGGGGCTTGGTGATGTCAGCTAATATGGAAAATTATATCAGAGGTGGAGCAAGCCATTGAAAAGATTCAATGAATCATGCACAATGGAGTCACTGATGATTTTGTTGACTAGTAAGGCTGTGTCTCCTTTATTTACTTAACTAATCTTATTTTGTTCCTCTAGCTTTTAAAGACTCATAATCCAAAAAAGGTATTTCAGATTAGGTAAATCGCATTTGTGGCATTCATGCTAAACCTTAAATCAGGCAACCAACCAAGTATTGACTTTTCTTAAAGAATGGTTACTTCCCACATGTAACAGTGCTTATAAGACTTCTCTTAACAGGTCAAAGGTCACACAGGTGAATTATTTAAGATCTGTTCTTAAAGATCACATTAAAAAAGACCAAGCAGCTTTAAAGTTTGGATGCACAGAACATTTCAAAAGTTAAATATGTCTAATATGTGTGGCATGACAGTCCTGGAGGCTCAGTTGTGTTCTTGTCCTCAAAAGAACAAATGAATCTATGGCTTTAGTTCTTTATCTCATTCGCTATTTTGTCCCAGGTAAGGCCAAATATTTTCCAGATCATGGTGTAACAGTATCAGAGCATTATGGGTAATAAAAGGGAACACATTTAGTGAGTCCAATTTTTGCCAGTGTTTGAGCTTCATCAGGATTTGATGCCTTTTGACGACTCGCTTGATTGTCGGACATCTGTCCACTCCTGCATGGTGTTCTGAAGAGCCTGCGTCTTTTCTTTGTCCACCTGGACATAGTCCACCTTCTCATCTGAGGTCACTGAAGAGGTGGATGGCTGTGGAAAAGACAAAAAAAGAGGCACAAACAATTTAGGTCATTTTATATTATCCAGAGGCTTAGTGGAGTTTGGAACTGCGTGTGGAAACTGGATGGATAAATATATTATCCACAACTGTGCTGAACTTTATATCAGGGATAAGGAAAAGTTACTAATGACCATGTTATAGGCTTTGATTATAGTGGGACAGATACCTTTCTGTGTGGACCAGGGGAACCAGACTGAAAGTCCAGGGCCAAATAGTCCACATTTCCACAGTTCCTAGGTGCTGGACTGCTGGTACCACTCATTGCTGGGGAGGTAGACGCTGGGTTTTGCTGTAGATAAATGTACATTAGTGAAGAAACAGCACATTTATACAGAACCATCTTATATCGGTAAAAGTGGCATAGATACAGAAGGATAGTGTTGAGGTACAAGTATTATCCTCACCATTGCCACATAGTTCTCCTCACTGTCTGCTGAGTCAGTACTGGTGATGCTTTGAGTGGAAATGGGCCGACAGTGTTGTGACGACATGGAGTTCACGACAGGCCTGTACAATAAAGCAAAGTATATAATTTCTTCAAAGCAAAGAGTTCCATACACAAGTGATTATTAAAACTCATTAAACTTATTAAAAACTCATTAAACTTATTAAAACTAGCTTGTAGAAGTATCCTTGATTTTTTTACAACTGAAAAATGGGTTTATTTTACGCTTATATAAGAAAACAGGCACTGGTAAAACATCTACTTTAATAAATATTTGTGGAATATTATTATGAAATTATGAAATATTTGTAATTTATTTGTTGCTCACAACATATAGAACACACAGCACCACAATGTTTGTTGGTTCCAGAAGGTGTAGTTACAGCATCTATCAGCAGGGGCATTATGGGCCTAACTCTGCTGTTCTAAGGGGATAAGTGGGGCAAGCACTACTCACATGGGTCTAGTCCAAGACATGGTGATGGGGCTCTTAAAGGGAAGCTCATCAATGATGCCATTGTTTCTCAAGTCAAGAGGTGTTGGTTTTGCTGCAAAGCAAGACACAATAAATCCGCTATTTGAAGAGATTCTGAATTGTTTTACTTAACCAAAATCATTTTGAAACCATATGGCTTTTTGTCTACCATAAAACAATATTTTGATTAATGTACTAGTCACTTTTATCCAGGCAACTACAATGAACAGGGACTGGAGCTTCACAAAGTTTCATGTAAGGGGTCAAAATTCAGGAAACCAGCTGCTATGGAAACAAATGGGCAGAAGACAGATGTCATGAGATGTAGAGATAGCTCCACCCACCTGTCCGGTTGGGTTTAAGGTTGCGATTGATTGGTGGTGGTGTAACGTCACTGAGTCGGCCAGGTCGGAGACACAGTGATGTTGTACTGCCCTTCCTGGCTGGCAACGTTGCTGAAAATCCTGGGAAATCAAAATGGTGAGGGCCTGGGCTCATAGGGATATAGTTATTTTTAGGACTGTCAGCCAGGGCGGCACTGAGAGGGGAGGATGACGAGCCAGGATTCATGGGCACGTAGTTATCCTCAGAACCGGCACTGTCAGAGCGGGTCAATGGGGCTTTGGTTCTCTGTAAAAGAGAATAGAACAATCCAGCTTACACAGTTTTAGATTAGTGTTAAAAACCACTATGACACACGCCATTTGTTCTGTCATAGTTTGAATAGACTGGCTATTGTCAGTCTGTGGCCTGTGAGTTATGGTCATTTTCAGGAAACTGAATTTGTGTCCCTGTGACTTACTACAGATATAATTAACAAGATATTGAACTAAATCACATTATTCAATACATTTGACTCTGTTACATTTTCTATTTAAAAGGAATCTAAATATAACAGGGTTCAAAATTCTGTATTTAACTTCCAAACTTATTCTAATAGGGTGAAAAAATTTAGTGTATTATTAAAGATTAGTGAAAATAAATAACTACTGGTACTTTACACTCCACCCCCAACATATTTATATTTATTAGTAGTCATGAGATATTTTAAGGTGGTACGTCATGTCTATAATCGTTGTCATGACCCTGTAGCTTTTTTTGTAATTTCTTGAAGGTTCAACTGTAACCTTTTCAACACATAAGAAAGGAACTGTCACGCATAAATGGAATCATTTCCTGAGAACCTCATGACCTAGAAATGCTAGAAAGATGTTTTACCAAGTAGGAGCTGAAACCATCGTTGACGGTCTCCACCGACTGACCGGAGCTGTTGAAATAGACCGGCCGCTGGTGACTGCCCGTCTCAAAGGAGGAGCCTAAAAACATTCATGTTACGTTAAAAAAGCAAAACAAGTTTTGATTTGTAAGTAATGGAGTATTTTTTTCCTGCATACATTTTATTTCTGCAACTAATGCTTTTACACAAATGACAAATGTGACCACATTTCTTTTCATATGCCCTACTGGCTCCTAGTTTGCCTCTCTGATAATATGGCCACAGAGTACAGGTGTGGGAATGAGGAGAGGATGGTCAAAAAAATCACTTCCTTTTCCTACAGACACCCTGGCCCTGCTGAGCCACTAGGAAATCACTGAATTGTGTCTGCTATATTTTTTCTCTGCTTATCAGGCCGGAACAAACCATTCTGGGGCTGCCTGCATGGCTTGAATTTCATTAGCCTCCTAGCAGATCAGAGTAAACATTGACCAGACTGCCTCTTGCTTTCAAATCAGATGCACAAATTTAAGAGAAAACAACAATTTGAGGATAGCAGTGAATAGAAGGGTACAGGCTATCAACAACTTTTAAAAAGCCATGAAAAATGGCACTTACATAAGTAAACAACTGCATTATTTTTCCTCAGTTTTTACACAAATTTTAATACTGCATTTATAAATCTTGAGCATTCAATAGTTACCAAAGTTGCTAGAAACAAGGTCTAATATTGTAACACATTTATTAATAATTACAAACCAAACTAGGTAGTCTGATCTTAGCGACCGTCTAATTTAAACTTAATCCTTAATTGTTACCCATTCTGGCACAATTATTTATGATTTTTCTTCATTCATTTTTTATGTATTTCAGTGATTCATTGTTTATTTCCACAGAACATTTTACTAATTTGGCAGATGCTTTTATCCAAAGCGACTTACAGTGAATTCAAGGCATACATTTTGATCAGTACTTGTGTTTCCTGGGATCGAACCCACAACTTTTGCGCTACTAACGCAATGCTCTACCAGTTGAGCTACCAGTTGGAACGTTGAGCTACCAGTTGGAACGTTGCGCTACCAGTTGGAACGTTGAGCTACCAGTTGGAACGTTTATTTAATATTCATTGCTAGAATAACAATAAAATAACAAATCACACATATCAATACTTTAAAATGTATTTAGACAGAATTCTGTGGCAGGGATACAAATCGTATTGCATGTAATTGTATGAATTGTACGAACATTTTTTAAAGGTTAAGCACCTCATTTCACCTTTTTTAAAAATAAATCGAAAAGAGATGACACTTATTTCACACAAGACTGATTTCTCTACCTCTATGGAGTTTGACGTTTTCCACTGCTGGCAGGGTGTTCCTCCTGGGAATCACCGACATGGTCCCAACATCGCCATTTTGAGCCCCCATGGACAGCGGGCTCCCCCACCTGTTCTCTGAGCCTTGGCTGGGTTTGGGGGGCCTGGGCGGGGGGGCGTTCATGGAGTCAGCGCTGGATGGCAGCAGGGCGTTGTGGTTCTTATCGAACGTACGGGGGATCTGGTAGACGGAACCGGGAATGCTGGGTGAATCGTAGTTATCAAGGGCCCGCTGGTCATTGGCATGTGGAGCCGCCAGAGTATTACTGGGGGTCTTGTAGATGTATACATCTTCTGATTCAAGCTCGGATTGCTCTTCAGTGCTGAAACCTCTGGGCAGCACGTAGCAGCCATCGCGGGAGTCAGTCCGGGAGGAGAGCTGCTGATGCTTGCCGGGTTTGGGTAGACTGTAAAAACCATGAAGCTGCCCCCCCATGCCATTCAAACAGTGAGAAAAACCATGAGTGAGTCTCTGAACCGCAGAGTCGCTGCCCACCAACAGGCTGCTGCGTGAGGCTTGTGAGAAACTGGCACTCCTTTGGAAAGAAGGCATACAATTACTTTTTTATGCTATGTATAGGTGATATATGTATATGTCATATGTATATAAATATAACAGTTTATTACATTTATAATTAGTATCACTAATGTATATCTTATAATATATTTGCAATACTATCATGCATTCTGTATATTTTATAATTTTGTTTCATATTATTTCTTTAATCCTTATGTATAAACTATTTCACCTATGTTTTAACCCATTTGTCCCCATTTAACCCATTTTTTAAAGCTGATTTGTAAAAAGTGCTATAAATGTGATATATATGGATGGAGCTATGTTGTTTTAAATAGCAGCGATCCACGTCAAAAATGTCATTATAATCATCCTTTGTTTTGATTATGAAAATCAAAATGTCAACACAAAAAAAAAAAATTTAATAGGGCCCTAAAAATATAAGTACACAAAACAAATAGTTGTGTGTAATATCTAGACTCAACCACTGGGTGCAGCGTTTCTCTTTATGCTCCCATGACTTTCAGATTCTTTGCTTTCAAAGAGTTTTAAAACTCTTACAGTTGTAAGTTCTCTGCTGCTTGACTTTATGGAGCAGAAAGTCTGTTAGGACACGATTGAGAGTGGTTATGATACATGTTAATGGGGCTCTATATTGGGCACTGAATACATGAACGTTCCCACAGTAGAACTGGCATGGCTGGTACCCACGGGACGAGTCTGTTTACTTTACTGCAGGTTTTAAACTTACAGGCTTATCAAATGTTGAGGAGTTGAGGAGACACAATTTGCGAATGATATGAATGGACAATGTAATACAGTTTTGGTTGTGTTATTAGTAAAATGGTCATGATCAATGAGCATTTAGGATGAAGCAGGTCAAGGTAAAATGACTGGTTAGCACATCCTGAAAATGAATCCTTCTGCAAACATTATCATACGTCACCGTTTGCCGCCGTTTAGGAAGGTCTTTAAGCTTAGTTTGCTTAAGGGACATTAGTCATTGCTCACAAAATAACAAAATTAATACTTTTGTATGCTGTTATAATTTTTTATATTTTCCCATACTGTTTTGGGTGTTATTAAAAATTGATATGTAATTGTTTGATCAAACGCATGTCACATCAGATACAGTATATGGGTGGATCTCCAAAATAAATGCCTCAGCCAAGTAATTACAGTTTTACCCCCAAATCTTTAAAAACTGAAATTTTATAAAAACATATTATGTTATGTATCAATATACTGTATACAAAGCAGTAGAAACCTTTAGTTATACTGTGTATAAAAGTATAAACATCATGCTAAAATGTACAACACAATGGATTGGTATGCATTGCAATAAGTTACCGACAACTGGGAAGAAATATATTGTGCAAAATAATGTACTTATTTATAAAATATTTTATATTTCTTTCTTTATAGAATGAAATATGACCTGGACATTTTTTGACAGTTTCTGTGAAATTCACCCAGTTACACTGAACACTGTATTCTGTTTTTAGACACGCAGCTCAACATTGGCTTCCAATTCAGTGACATCAGCCATCGTTTCCAATCGTAATGCTTAATCAATATCCAGCACAATTTTCATTACATGATTCTTGATCTATGTGTCGTTCTCTAGAGGTCATTTATCAGCACATGACAGGCCTCGTATGAAGAATAATCTGTCCTCAGTTTCTAGAGTCTTGATTAAAGAAAGCACTCTGTACAAATGAATGTGCGTGAGAGAATCAGTCACATCCATCTGTTGAGACGCTTTAGTGAAACTGATGACCTGACGTCTTTAAAACATCATAAAACGCAAAGATGATGGACTGCAGTTCAGTCCTCGTGATTCATAGCTTGGGACTGTCTGTGCAAATGCCCTCAGAGTTTGATGATGTCAGGATGAACCGTGCATTTTTTGAGGATAAGTCTAAATCTTTTAATAAAAATGTTTGTAACTCATATTTTAACCTACAGATTCACAATACATTCAAGGAGATGTGTGTCATTTTTAAATGTTAAATATGCCCTTCTGTTGCATCTTTTTGATCATTTTATTCCAACATTTTATATAAATAACTATAAGTTAATATTCCAGAAAAGGTATGATTTGTAATTGTAACATTACTTTGAGCAGCCCAATGCAGCAATTGGATTGGAATTAAAAGTAAAAGTGAAAAAACAAAAAACATTTGGAAAACCATATTTGAAAACATTATTGTCATTGTCATTGTTGTCATTGTTTAACCACTAATGGCAAAGAAATGACTTCATAAATGACTTCAACTCATATGATCTTATCATAGGCAATATGATATGAGAGGGATATACAATATGACCACAGGACTTAAGACCATCATGGCATCACAGATCTTACCGTGCGCTCTCACTCTTGCGGCTCATGCACTGATGAAGCAGGAGGTAGTCCTGTGGGGCACTGTTAGACAGAGGACTATGGGAGTGGCGTACAGGTATATCGAACGTAAACAGCATTGGCTGGCTGGAGTGGGCGGGTACTGACGTTTTACGTTCACCAATCAGAGGGCCCAAAGAGCCGCCCAAGTCATTAGCCAAGGAACGTGAAATGTGGGTGGTGGACGACCTCTCGTCTGTTTGAAGAAACAAGAAAAACAAACCTTTAGGAATGTGACAAACACAAGTGGTGGAATTTCAAAAAGTTTCACTTTCATTTCTGGAGTCAACCCACAACAATACCTAAAGTAAACAACCAAAACTTAATGCGAGAAAAGCAACAGGAAATATGATCATCAACATTAGTAACTTACCATATTGGAATTATTGACCCGAGCAACATGCTGCTTTTAAAAATCCATAAAACCCAATAACAGAAGCTGATCGAAGGTCAGGGACAAATCAGTTGGGGGTTCTGGGCAATAATATCCATGTACACATTCAATAGTCTTCCAAACCCTGTCAATATGCACCGACCATCCATCTTGTGGAGGAGTGAGAACACGGTACCACTGTAGTACTGCTAGGATTCAGAGACTGCATACCGAGCCACTTGATCGCTATCTGTTTTTCTATCTCAGCGCAGCTATGTAAACGTCACGGCCTTTGCTTTGGGCTGTTTCTATGTGACATTGCTGATTTGTACTGCATGGGTCTGCTGGAAAAATATCTTAGTCCTGTGGACTCAAAATAGATCAGGCGGTGAGCCAAAACTAGGAAGTGCATATGACCCTCCTCCCACTACCACCCTGATCTGCCCCTGAGAAGGGCAGAAAGTAACAAGGGAGATAGACACATGTAGAGAATGAGAGAGAGAGAGACTGTGAATAGTGGGTGGATAAGCTGGCCTACTGCACTGTGCTGTACACTTTACAGCTGTGAATAGCTGAACTTCTATCCACACATCCTGGGAATTGTTGGGCACGTTACACACTGAACTTTAAGTTAACTGAAGCTCTGTTCAAAACTTAGAGAGCTTCCTTGATGCCTGCTGCCTACTTAGGAAGACTCTTTTTTTAGGGTGGCAACATGGAGTCTGATTTGGAATGCTTTTCATGGGCAGCAACTCTCCTAACAATCACTTATGTGCTTCAAACAGATAGTTTCCAATAGGTTGATGTTAGCAAGCTGCTACTACTGCAATAAGCACACAAATATGTAACACAGGTCCATTTAAAAAAAATTTTTTCACTGATCTTGTTGCAATGCATTCCAGGATTGCATTATTAACAAAAGATACATGCAATGTTGGGTCAGAATTAGTTCAGAGGGTACTATAATTATAATTTTAGCATGAAGCATTATATTTTTGCAACTACTGTTTGGATCAGTCTTGCATTAGGAGTGTGCCTACCTAATGATGCCTTAAAATGCCACCTAAGTAGGCAGCTTAGAAGTTTACTAGGTTTCTAAGTTGGACCTTATTGTATGGACCTAGAGGAGGTGCTACAACCCTTCACAGTTCGGGCTGGTCATTGAGGACCACCAATTTGCAATGTACATGATAGCAGTTGAAGACACAGACTTGAGTCATAAATAAGATCTGAGTCATAAATATGATCACATAAGTGCTTGGGGGAAGTAGAGGACAGAAAGAAGACAGAGAGAAGACAGAGACGACCCTACCACTTCCTGTCTTCAGAATACAGCCACAGTTTCAGGGGTCCATTGAAGGTCTTCAATTACTCCATTGTTCATCAGAAGCCCAAAGCTCCCAGAGCTACATGGGGCAGCACTCTGTTTGCTTCAGAGAGCTTTGTGTATGCGCTCAACCACGACAGCGAGCTCAGAGTCCACTAACCCCCATCACTGTATTGATTTGTGGAAGGAGAGCACTCGGGCCCCTCCTCTGAGATAGGAGAAAGTGAGATGGGTAAATGAGGGACTCAGATTTGGGGCACAGGCTTTGGTTTGCATCTGTCAACAATTAGGGGCTAATGCAGTAAGGTAAAGCAACTTTAGGGCAGGGACTGGAAGCAGACAAATTCTCTGTGACTGTGTTGTGTTTGATTTTGTTGATTCTAATGGCAAACAGAATGACAGCAAATAAGAGACAAAAACCCAGGAAGTGGCTCATTGGCAGGAATAGGATGAGTAAAACCCTTGTGTGATCTTGTCAGGGAAATAAGATGTCCATTGTTGGTTCGTTGTTTTCTGTTTAAAAAACAAATGAAATCAAATATAATCAAATACAAACTGTAACCATTTACAGTAGCAACCTTCTTGCAAAGCCCGGCAATGATACACAACACCTTAGCGACTGCATGGCAATGCACTAAAAACATTTAAGCAACTATGTAGTAAAATCCTGGCAACCACGCACAGTGAGCTAGCATCATTGTGGTTAGTTTTGCACAGGCATGCACCACATGCAGTTTAAACAGTCATTTGAACATAACTTGGCTAAACAACAGCTCCTAAACAACATTATTGCAAAAAAGGTTTTGTAGAAAATACTGTTCAGAAATAAAGATGCTAAAGAACATTTAACCAACAAGGCTAATATGGTGCCAAAACATTAAACATTTGATGTGATGACTACCTGAATTCTTTGAAAACTGCAAATAAGACATTCAGACATTTGACAAAGCAAACACTAGATATAAAGTATATATATTTATCATATTCTGTCTTATTGATATGGCAGTCACCATCAAATAGCTAATTAGTTTGTTGGGTCTCAGGGGTCCCAAATAAGTAGATCCAGTGAAGTACAAACGGACAATGTGGCTCTTATCTAAATCTCCTTTTCTGCCTTTGTCGCTTCACCAGAAAAGGCATCCAAGGGCAAAGGATAACATCATGTACATTAAATTTAAAATAGTCACATAAATTTAATTAGCCAACATTGTGCTGTGGTTTTGCTATTAAATAGTTTGAATTGTAAAACATATTAAAATTAATATTTTTTATTCACCCCATTTTTTGCCCAACTGGTTTTGAGCATCATGTCAGAAGCATTGCATTTTAGGATGCCATATCAAGTTAAAAAGGCTCATTTCTAAATTCTTAACAACCCCTAAAAATATGCACTGACTTGTTGATTTTTAAAATAATGTATTATTGCACATCTCTAATAAATATCCACATTAATATGACAAATCTCTCTATGACGTGTACATATTTGTATAGGTGGTTTCTCATATTTTCTCCTACGTCTAGTTTTTATGCCTGCTTGGTTAAAAAAGAAAAAGCAATTTTGCTAACACATAAAGACAGTACTTAAGGAAACGTGCCTTCTGGGGTAGAGGGCAGAGTCCAGCAAATTGACTTTAGATATGACTACTCCACCACAGTTTATGGCCAGACAGTACTGCCACCATTGTCTCCTGGGTCCCATGCTCTCAGCATGAACACTCAGACAACAATATGTCAAATCCCAAATGGCATGTTGGGAACCATTTGCATTCCTTAAATTGGGAGAATCCATTTACCCTAATGAGACTGACGTCAGCACTTAATAGAATCTCTGGTCCTTTTAGGGTTACTCCAGCATAATGGAATGAACAGTAGTGCTGGTGTGAGGGCCATGTGCGCTTATCTGTTTTTCTAGTATGTTAGTGTTTATCATGGCAATCTCGCTACCTCTATAACTTAATCCATTTAACAATTAACAGGGAAACCTCTGCATCACCATTTTGAACTTTTGGGGTTTGTTCTAAATGCCAAACCAAGTGCCAAAAAAGGAAAATGTACAAAACTTTAAAAAAAAATTGACATTTATATGTGATACATAAGTTTTATTTTCTCCACAATCCTAACAGTTTCATACAATGGTTTTGCTGCCACACTATATAGGTAATAGTTGGATTTAAAGTGATTTACATTATGCCTAATCTTCGCCCAAAGTATTCCAAGTGTGCACACGAGACAGTAATGGCTTTGACAAAAGAGTGACATAAGAATAATCAAATTGTGCTACGTGTTAAACTGAGGTGTACTGTTACTGTTCAAAGTGATCAGGCTTACCATTTTCAAGGTGCATGATAAAACTGGAGAGAAAACAATTACAATAAAGAAGGGATCTAAGTCATATTTAGGAAATAATAGAGACTTGGGGTTGGGCTATTCTGCTTATACCAGTAAGTAACCACAGTGTGGTTGCTACAGTGTTTTGACACTTTTCATCCACAAAGTAATGGTCTGAATACCAATCAGAACACCTCATCTTCAACCCGCTTTGCAATGTTAACTATTAATAACCTTATACCATCTCATACCATCAAGGTCTGCACCTAAAAACCTAAAAATGTAGTTAAAAAATGCCCCGCTGAGATATCCAGCTAACACCATCTTCTGATGGTAGCTGGCTTAATTGGTTTCTAGCTGGTCCAAGCTGGTCATTTATGGTCATTAGCTGTTTCACGCTGGTCCAGATGGCGGATCAGTTGGAATACCAGCTGGTAGGACTAGGGTCAGCCTGGTAGACCATCTTGATCAAGCTGAGTGGGGCTGGTAAACCATCTTTGGCCAGCAACAAATCAGCTGCCATGTTTCAAAACAAACATGACCACCTTACGGTAATCTGACCTCTTTATTTCCAGCAGTGTGTTGAAATCTTCTGTATGGTTATCAGATGACATAGGCAGGCTAGTTTAAGTAAAAATACCCACAATCATTTCAAACTTGTGGCACTGTGGCGAGAAAAAATAGGTAGCTAAATGGGAGATGCCACAAAATGAGGGTTATGATTTAAGATTAGCCTCTTAATCACACCTCCCCCAATCCCCTTCAATGCAGCCAGCATCATGTTAGCCTCTGACCACACAGCAACATAAATTAGCCTTAGCAACTCTGACTGATCAATTTGTGTCACAGTGGCTCTTCATCAGGCCTAGTACATCATCTACTTTGGGGTGATTTCATTCCTACAGAACCTGCTGCCTGGGGCAGGGCTTCAGTCTGTGTTGCATTTCCTGCGAATGTGCCTACCTGCATGTGCTAAAAGCTGGGAAAAGGAAAACTGTGGAAACAACATGCTCTGTGGAAACAACCTGCAGACCAAAATTCGGTTTGAGACTACAATATCATGAAATGATACAAAAACTAAACCTGTGTACACTTTTAATACATGTTCCCGGTCTTATTGTGAATGGTTAAGAAGTGAATATCCTGTTTCACTAAGAAATATGTCAGATAAAGGAAAAAAATGGATGCTGTTTCATGTTGACTTCATGCCACAGTCAGCAATGATGGATGAGTTTTAGTATGACCAAAGTCAATGCACTTCAGACTGGGTCTTGATGATCTCATCATGTTCTCAGCAGCTTAGCAACCTGCTGTAACAGAAAACATGAGCTAGAGGATGTTCTTGAGGCAGAGAATTGGAAATCAAAAGTTTTTGTGTCAAGGGAAAAGTAATTTCACAGGAATAAGATTCCACAGTGTACACTAAAGTTTGAAGTATAAACTACAAAATGCGGGAGTGTTTTTCTTTTATGCGATTAGCCATCTTGACCTCTGGCCCAGTGTCTTCAAATAGGAAAACCAGAAGCTATTTTTTCTGCATTACAGCATTCTGTATGAGTCAACAATCCCACAATTTTAGCTGAACAATGAGTATGACTATTGTGACTGAGCTTTCAAGCAGATGTTATAATCTAATGGGACCGACGTCATCAGAAGAGATGTATTTGTTTTCAATTGTCGTTGTTTGAACAAACGCCTTTTCATCTCCTCGTTTGCCTTTTGTTTGGTGAAGAAAATGCAAGGGCTTCGTGCTAAAGTGCTGACTTCAGACGGATTTCGTTTGGATTCGTTTGACGTCTGTGTTTGCCAGCCATACAGCCGAGGGGTAATTAATCATCATGGATAAAGTATAAAACAAGAGGAACCCTAAAGCTAGCAAATGATTACAAAGCAAGGCAAGCCTGCTTTCCTAAAAGTGCCTATCGAGAAACTTGGCAACTAAAAAAGGCAACTGTTTATGTGAAAGTATCAACAGACAGACTAGTCTCATGCCACACACAGTGTGTTTTGACTCAATATAAGCTTGTGAATGAAATGTAAACAGTGTAAAATGAGAAAGCTGATTCTGACACGATGTGTCTTTAGAGAGGAAATACTCTGGATTAAAGAACACCCTCTGTGTTTCCTTGATTACTGTGGGTTGCTTGGTCACATATTCTGACGTGAACTTTCACTGGATAATAGGGGCGGAAGCCTTTAGATAGACATCTAAGGCTACTGTAAATGTGTTTTTACAGTTTAAGTGAAATCAAAATAATTTTTACTTATTAATATTTGTTGTTTTTGACCTTTGCCATTTTTATTCCATTGAGACACAGTTGGAATTAAACCTACATTGCCCGCATGAGCACCAAGGCTCAACATGTTTGGAGCACATTCAGGCGAGTGCTAGGCAAATGCTTAAAAACAGCGTTCTTTAATGCTTCTTCTGCTTAAAGCAGTCAAGTACTACTGAATATACAGTATTGTATATAAAAGATTTTGCCATTTCCCCATCCACTCTATCTTAAATGTGGAGCCAGGTGTCTTATTCATTGGGGCAGAAATAGCTGGAATTCTGTGCAGCTCGGTGGTGTAAACGCCACCATGATTGATAGAGGCTCTTCGCTCTTTCCATTTTCATTTTGACTCGCTTTCATCTGCTCCGGATAGCTAAGACAGATTTACATAGAGATCTATGAGCTCACCACACGCGGAACAAAATTACATCCATCTTTTAATTTCACCTGTGACATAAATGTGATAACTGTGCTATTTTAGAACAGGTGATCTTGTCTGGCAAAGGTGATATCCCTGCGAATGTAGCAGGGTCTACAAAACTCAAATTGTTTAAATAAACAGATCTCTCAACTTCATTTAAAAGTGCTTCCTGTTAGCCTTCCTTCCCAAGTGTGGTGATTTTTCACCTCTTTCATGCTAATAGAAATGTGATGTAATATTGTGATATAACTACGGCCAGGCAGTGTATGCAGTAGAGGCCAGCGCTGACATCATAAGTGATGTGTGTAATTTTTAAAAATGTTAAAATGAAATGTTAAAATGAAAGCTCTCAATTTATGTTAATTTGGCTTGATTAATTATGAAACAAATAATGCATTTAGTCTGCAGAGACTGTACTTGCCAAACGACATGAGCTTGCAGAATGAGTAAGAAACCAAATTTGCACAAAGTGTTCTTGCATTTTGACACAGCATACTTTACTCTGTCCCAGCCTGCCACTTGCAACTTACTGTGCAGCGATAACTGCAAGGCATTAGTAGATGGATTTCCATTAAAATGTAAACACAGTGGCACTGTGGCACAAAACACTGGTCTGTTTGTTTGAGCATCCTGACTGGCTCGACAGTATTTCAACCAATGGCATTAGTTGGGGGCGGAACTAACTGTTTGTTTGACTCATCCAAGCAATTTTAATAATTCTCCATTTGTCGCCACCAGCAGTGCAGAATTGATACACTTTGTTAAGGGCTCAAACTGAACCTCACAAAAAACTAGCAGAAGGTTTCAGAAAACTAGAATACTTTAATGTTTCTTTAAATAAACAGTCCCTGTTCACTATGAGCTGTTGTTGCATTTCATGGGCTGTGTAATAACGTAATAAAAACTGTGACCAATACATTAATTTTTGACCAATGCCTGAAGTTTTGTTTGATCCCACTGAACTCAGGTTAGGTAGCAGACTTCTAATATGTTGCTATAGGGATGATGCAGGTATTATGGGATGCTTAGCAGCAGTCCGGGCAACGAGCTGAGTGGCATCAGCAATCTGACCCCAATGCAACACAGCGTCTCGTTTTTTCAACAAAAATCAATGATTGAAGGGCATTTGTGTATGTGCCGTATTGGGAGGGGCCGCACTGGTACTACACTGGGCTGGGATGACCTTGTCTAACCTTGGTTTTTGTCCCAGGAGCAGCTTGTCATCCCATCCCCATGCACCCCAGCCAAACCCTGACAGACAGATCAGAGCATCGATAACAGTCTGCTGCTATCTCACCATCCCCCACTACAGCAAAAAGCCTTTTAAACACACATACAGACTTCTGGGATTCTAAAACGCCCTGTGGTCTCCACAATGCATAATCAGCAACACACATAAAAAGCATTTTAACACAAATGCATCAACAATGGAGTTCATACTGTAAGTAGGGGTGGGTGGTCTGACTATAGTCTTATATTTTGGTTTGAATAATTTTATTTTATGGTAACTGTCTATAGATCATGATATAGGTAATTTAGTTTAAATATTAAATATAAAAAATAATAAAATAGCTAATAAACCATAACCATAGGTAAAACCTATTTTGTATAATTTGTGTATTAACCATAGAGAAAAAGAAATAATTCTTAAATATCGCAATTGTTTCTCTTTAATGGTGAGATTAAACTGAGAGTAAATTCTGAATAATGTCTCAAACTGGGCTTAGATTTGTCAATATACCCAAGTCTGAATCCAAACTGAAAGAATTCATTATGATCACAAATAATATCAAAGTCTCACACATCCAAGTTATCTGAATTAGGCAATGTTCTTTTTGCATATCATTTTCATATCAACAATTATCTTTTCATTTCTGCCAAGTAATTTCAAGAGGAAATTTTGAGGCAAAGTTTACCACAGCCATTAAAAAAATTCTCTGTAAATGCTTAACAAATGAAAGATCATTTGATTATTTTTTATATTAATCTCTCATAATTTTTCATCTTCCTGCCCGATGATAGTTGCACCAACAAATGTCAGCAAATTTTATTATATATAGTATAGTATATATCATCACATTGTCTCAGTCTGTGTCAGTACTATGTAGACATACGTTAAAAAAACAGACACGGCATTCCATGCGTCAGAACAGGGAGGGCGTGGCTTACCTCACATTACTTCATACACACTCCTTAGTAAACACTGACTGGGAAGATGAAACCCGGAGGCGAACAGATAAGAGTCAAGTCAGGTTTCAGCATTGAATCATTGTTTTGACTATGCTGAGAGCATGGAACCGCAGTCATTATCTTCAACTGTCTATGCTGCTTGACGATACGCAGACAAAATGATTTACTGGCCTGATCATCTAGGGAATCCCCAAAGCTTCCTAACAGACAGGGTTTAAAGTTTTCCATTTTCCATCTTCTTTCGATCTAATTAAAACCAGGAAAAAAACTATTCCGAAACTTGCTGTTGTTTTGACTCAATGTTGGACAGGCATGTATTTCTTCACCAAGACAATCAGATAGTTCAGGGACGCGTTTTTCAGATAGAACTTCTCTTTTCTAGGCTCTCTGCAATTACTTTTAACCAGCTGGTATGATGTCATTTACCCTCAAGTTCACACAACACGACAGCAGAGTAACCACAGCTGAAATTCATCAAGTTAGCAATGCTAACTTTAACTGTACTTAATTATAAAAGATGAATCATAGTAAAACAGAAAACTTTGTTCTTCATTTTATTCAACATGTCTATTGTTTAATTAATTAATCAAACAAAAAAGAAATTTATTTATTTTGGGGGAATGATTTTTTCTTGAAAAGTTAGCGTATGATAGTTTGATTTGATATGTTGCTTTCAAATGCAATGACACTCAAACTCTTCTTGTTTAAGTGTTCAGTTTATGGTGCAGGAAAATTTTTGCAAAACTACATGAAACATGTCATAATTTATCCGTATGGTTTACAAACACAAGCCATTATAAAACAGCTTTTATAATGAAAAATCTCATCACAGTCAAATAAACACACATATATACAATCCACATGCACTTGACATAATTTGGTCCCCCAGAAACATTACACAGGCAAATCACGTCCCTGAAGCTCCGACAGACAGAAACAAACATGCTGCAGACTGACTAGCAATGCTAACTTCCGCAGGGTGAACTAGGTTCTCCCATTTTTCATGCTCACAGTGCAGATGACAACTTGATACTTGCTTGGGGAAAAGAAAGGTTGAGCGCGGCAGTCCTGTGTGTGTGGGGGGGGTTATGGCAGCAGTCGCTCTGATCTACATTGCAGTTGTGGTGTGCGTGTTATTCTCTAAGAGACTGCGGCTGCGTCTCATCAAAAATGGTCCTGCTTCCAATTATCTTTTACCGTTTTGCCCGAAGAGGTGTATGGATGTAGCCTGTGTGTGTAAGAATGAGTGTAAGAATCAGGTCATGAGGCGGCTTGGGATATTTATGTCTGGTTCCATGACAAAATGTGTGTATAAAAATTTGGGTGTCGATGGGAGTTTTATTAGAAGGTGAGTAAACAAGCTGTGGGTGTATCCATGTGAGTATATGACTATAAAGTCAAGTGTTGCTGGCTGGCCTGTTAAAATAGGTCAGATAAGGTTCTCATGCTTTGGACACAGACTGCCAGAACCCGTGCATGACTTTCTCATTACCAAAACCGTCAACCTCTGTTGCATTCTTATACATCAGTGGGTGGAAACAGATCTTTTTAACAAGAGCAAACAATCCAATAACATCTAGGACACTTGCTTTAGTTAAACTTGCTTTAGAGACTGTTCACTCCACAATATAAAAGCAGAAACAAAAAAAAGATTATATTTAATTTTATAGCAGAATGTCTAAGCTTCTTTTTTCCATACATTGAACATTACCATGGTGACCATGGCTCCAGGTAAGATTTGTAGTGAATAACAACTTAATTTGTTTATGTTCCTTTAGAGTTTTACAGTCCCTGAAGAGAATTCAAGAGAGAAGCATGAAAAATAAGCCCTGTGAAAACAAAAACGTTATTTGCACTATTTGTCCATGATACAGAAAGAGAACAGAAAAAAACACTGTCCTAGATTACCAGGATACATAATTTAAATGAAAACTGTTTACTCAGGGCTCCCACACATTTAACCAATGAGTTTCCATGACTTTTCTATGTTTTGCCATCTGTTTGTGATTACTGAATAACGGTTTCACAATTTAAATCAGAAATATTTAGCTGCAAATATCTGAGCTGAGCATAACCCAAAAAATATTACATTATACAAATGTTCTGACTTCTAAATAAAATGTCCATGATATTTCCAGGTTTTCAGAGATATATTCCAGGCATTTTCCAAGACTATTACAGATCAGTGCCTGTAAACCTGGAAACACTCTATACCGAAGAATCTATAGGGGGCAAAACTGCCTTAGCCAGTTTTACACTTCTAATGAATAATATCCAGTACAGTATCCAGTGAAGATTTATGGGGTAACAAAACAAAACCGCTGACTTTCAAAGAACAAGAATTTCGGCTGTATTATAACATAAAAAAGCTCTACATACACATATGCTCAAAACATCTGGATTTGAAGAGTTCAGCTGGGCAGTAAATTACACATGGATTTCCTGACATTTTCCTCAGAAAGAATTTAATGCTGGAATAATGACTAAAAAAAAGAAAATTCTGTCATCATTTACTCACCCTCATGTCAGTCAAAACCCCCAAAAGTTTTCTTTTGCTGATCACAAATGATGTTTAATGGAACGTGGAGTGCGCTCCATTCCATACTACTGAAGTATACATTTTATACTTAGTAGTATACATAGAGGTTACCTCATTATAAAGCATCAAAAAGAACAAAAAGCATCATAAAAGTACCATAAGTAGCTGTACAAGCTCAACAAGTTTTACTGAAGTAAAAGGCTGAATAATTTCAGTGAACTATTTCTTTTGAAATTGTGTCTTCACAAAGTAAGAATTGACTTTAATGTTCTGGAAAAAGGCACTGGAGTGATGTCATGAGCACAGGAACAACACTGAATAAAGAAGAAATCATTATGATCATGATACAGTAACAGTTACAAACAAACATCTGAACCAGTGAACTAGAGAGGAAAACAAATTATATTCATAGTTCCAAAGAACAACTGAAAATATTTCTCACAAACCCAAAAGAAGATTTTAACCTGTATTTGATTTCTCTTTGACTAAAACCTTTGACCTTAGAATTGTGATTGCACTATTAGTTGAGCTACTGGAACACTCATATTTCAGTCCAAAGGTCTTTCTCCTAAAATTCCTTAGGTGAATTAAATTGACCATGAGACAACTGTTAACATTATTGTGTGGTACTATAACATCAGCAGGAGCACAGAGCTATAATGTTAATATGGATAACAGATTTCATATTGACTTCTGATCACACACTTCTCAACAAATCTAACCACATGGAATTACTAGGCAGAAATATCAGAATCAGAAATACTTCCAAGGAATACTGCTTCAAGTCATTTGTTTGGATTATTTATGAATCAGTCTTCACTATCTAAACATTACAGCAATACTAGCCTTTGCATCACACAAACAAAAAGTATTTTTTATTTCAGAAAGAGGCAGCATTTAAGACTGTCTTCTGCATAAACACTGCCATTGTGTCGACAATGATGGGCAGCGTTCACTCCTTTTTACAAAACAACAGGAAAAATCAATAAACCTTTCAGTCTGCATCCATTTAGCAGTGCTGGTCCAGCCCAACTTTCTCAAATGACAAGAGATGCAGGGAAAAATGGAAAGCTATAAGATCTGGTATCAGGTTTCTATTCTAGCCTTCTTATTATCAGTTTAGAGAAAGAAATAGCACAATGTTCAAGATGAGAGCACTGCTACAGTAAACCACAGATAATAGCATAGATATATTGAATTTCATTACTATAATAACATCACATAGATTCATAAACTAAATTTAGAAGGCAGTGTCGAAACAACGCTTATATATACCAAGCAATGCTTTGATAACATTATAAAACACTCTCTTGACTTACTTTTCTTCAGAA
This sequence comes from Ambastaia sidthimunki, assembly GCA_036877625.1. Lineage (NCBI taxonomy): Eukaryota > Metazoa > Chordata > Actinopteri > Cypriniformes > Botiidae > Ambastaia > Ambastaia sidthimunki. The sequence goes on along the minus strand of JAZGTK010001603.1, from coordinate 14,155 downwards.
TACTACAAGAAAATTCAGTAAAGTAGAATGATTCTGGTATGTGGCAAAAAGTATTTAAATATGATCCAACCTGATTGGCTGCAATTTCCGTACAACATGCCATTATCAACCTGCCTAGGAGCAAATTTGTGTTTACAAGGCACCTGGTTGCAAAAACAAGCTGTTTTGAAGATAAAATTATTTAAAATAATAATCAAATCTTTAGTAGCAAATTAAATAAGATATCCACAAGCAAAACTATATTTCACTGTGAGATTATACCTTGCGCAGAACATCTGATTACAGAGTCTAGACACATTTACCATTATTTTTATATTTTTCTCTAGTACATGTGCTTGTGATTTTTTCACAGCAGTCTATTCTATAATCTTTCACTCAAAGTAACCCGCCTAGAAATGGCACATAAAAGAAATGTGATTGGTCTCTTCACATGTCAGTCAGAAGATCTCAGTCTAAATGGGCGGTTCTTGGCCAGAATAACCTGCAATCTGGATCAGACTTTGTCATTTAGTCAAAGGTCTGGACACAAGACCACCCGATGAGCTATTCACATGTTAAAACTGCCAGACTCTCAGATGGACAGTCAATTCCTCAACAAACATATGTTCACAACTCACCCTCATAAAAACGCCAGCACCATGATACATTGATGGCTTCAAACCCTGGTACTTTAATATAAATGTATGATACTGAATTGACAAGACAGATTATTGTCCTTCAGGACCGAAGTTGAAAAACTATGACATTCCATATGAACACAGCAGAACATATAAAGACCTAAAAGACTCTACTGGTCCCTAGAACGTTGAGTCTAAACACAAAAGTTGACATGATTCTCATACCCTGGTGGTTGTCCTCAGACTGATTGAATCCACACAGCTGGCAGATGGAACGCACCCAGCGGTTCATCTCTTCCTCCGTTTCTGCGACCAGGTAAAACGTTCTCTCAGCCGTCTTGATGTCAAACACAAAGCTGTCCTGGAACTCCTTGCGTTTGAAGGTCAGACCCGCGTCCACCTGCTCACAGCAGTGTAGGTCTATGATGCGAATGGGTTTTTTGGCATGGTCGTTCTTGTAGTACTCCAGTACATCTGGGTCTCCGCTCATCCGCCCACTGCGTAGGATAAACCAGCGCTTCTTCCAAGCCTACAGAGACCACATGGATAATGAAAGAACAAGAATAAATAAATTGTGTATTTGTGACAAGCAAACATTTTATTTGAAAATATTGTCAAATATATTGTCAAAAATATGTCACAAAAATCACTGATAAAATGTATTACATTTTATTTTTCACTTCCGTGAGTTAAACAGTAGGGTGATTTTTAACAAACTACAAACCTTAAATATTAAGCTTTGGCACCTTGAAACATTAATTATACCTCATTTTTGCCTTTTGTAGGCAACTGCATGACAACACCCTTGCAACCACCTACAACACCTTAGCATTGTGATAATGACTTCAATTAGGAAACATATCATTTTGTTTTTTTTATGTTTTTTTCTTCTTATGGTTAATTTGTAATTAATTACTGTTTTTTAAATTTGAACAATATAGAATCAAAATAATATGTGAAATTTGTTTCGAAATGTAAACACTGTCAAAAACATTTAAACACAAAATGCTCAACAGCCCTTCAGTTTGCACTGAAAAAAACACTGATCAAAACCAAGATTAGGCTCCAAATATGTCTGTCTGTATGTGTTCCACATTGTGTATGTGTGCTTGCGCGTGTGGCTGATTTAAGACAGGTGCTACTCCTACACACAATTTCCTGCTCAGATAAAGCTTTGAGGAGACAAACAAACAGACACACACTGCGTTAACTCCATTATGACACCTGCGAGTCTATTGAGTCGACAATCCATGAAATTTGTATAGAAACACATGCACACTGTCTCACTGTCTATATATGTGTGTGTGTGTGTGTGTTACACATATAAGGTGTATACATATACATATATGTATAAGGACTCCCACTCATACACAAACACACAGGTGTTTTTAACCACAGTTCTTGGGAATTTCCCTGTTTTGAATATTATTTTAAAGTCTTGCATTAACCTCATGCCAAAGGAGGGTAACTTACGGTAACAAAGATTAAAACAAAACTGTCCATGTTCATCAGGTGGCTACGTTTATGTAAAAATCAGAGGTCCAAAATGTTTTCTGAAAAACAATTAAATCAATGTGCATTATGTATTAAGTATACAAATCTGGCTGCAGTTTTTTAATTGGAGAAATTGGAAAAATTTAATTTAAATTAAAAATTTAAATGAAGAAATTTAAATGGAGAAATTAAAATGTAAGTATTTTCTTTCTTTTACTGTCTGACACAACAGTGATCTCTATACTGACATATATTGACACTGATACAGCATCATAAGAAATAGCATCAGATACTAATGCCATAGTAGAATAATCTCATTTGTGTTTCTTATAAACAATTAGGCCTCACTACTTCTTTTGCCCGTATGTAAAGGTGATATATAAACTGTGTCACTGTGCAAACCAAAGCGCAAGTTAGGGTAACCGAAATAAAGTTAGTAGTATGTGGCTCTAAGCATCTAAGCCCCCAACCATGACCAACCTTATGTGGAATGAAAGAGCTTTATATAGACCAGGAAAATGACTTGTGAGTCACTTGTGAGTCAAATATACATGTGAGTCTTTATCTCACATGTATATTAAAAGCACTACTAAATTTAGTAAAGTGATATAAATTTTTATGTGTAGTGTGTAAACCTAAAAAAAAATTACTGCACCTTTAAATATAGAGCTGTCCAGAGGAGAGTCATTTTTGACTGACAGAACACAGTTGAGATGGAAACAGCCGGAAGATGGACAGAGGTCTGTGGCCTGATGCCAGAAATTCACTTCCACCCTCTCTCTCTCTCTCTTTCTCTCTCTCTTTCTCTTTCTTTCTCTCTCCTGCTGACACACAGATCCCACAGGCTCTCTTTCCTCCATCAACACACGTACACACACACACAGATCTACTTCCACTATAAAACCAGAGACCCAAGGACACAATTTCCATTAACCACTACACCCCCTCTCTTGCTCGTCCGGCATCCAGCCTCACTATCCGACAGGAAGCGGAAAATGAATCCCACTACACATCCGGTGTTTTCTCAGGCCTGCTGTTGTTTTGCCATCACATCACTCTATTCTGCCTGTTCTCTCGCCGGCTCTGTTCAGAATACTAACTGCCCTATACTAGCATACTGCTAACTGTACAGTATATACTGAAAGCTGCCTGTTATTTCACAAAACTGAATTATAAGCGAGTGTTCAGGGGGAGAATGTTTAATGAATTAAGCCAATCACAGTGCTAATGTAATCATACAGTATAAACTATTGCTTACCTCACTTCTGTGATAACTTTTCCAGTATCCCACCCTACGTCATTTTGTTGTAAAAGTGAATTATAGGGAGGTACATGAAGCTTTAATACTGCACAATTTATTGAATGTATTGTCAATATAAAACAATCTCACAAACTGTACAAAGTACACACACATTATGTAGCATGTGTGGATACATACATACTGCATATACAGTACCAGTTCAAAGTTTAGAAACACTTGACTTAAATGTTTCTCATGACCTTAAAAATCTTTTAATCTGAAGTTGTTTGCTCAAATGTTTGAAATTATTTTTGTAGACAAAAATATCACTGTGCTAGCATATTACTTTCTGTCATCACAAAATGTTATTTTTTTAATGGATTTGGATACAGTAATAAAGCCCAGAATGAGATGAAAGATGAGAACTCAATACTGCTAATCAATGGTTCAACACTGTTTAAAAAATGTCTCGATGTGACGCTTTAAGAAGCTCAGTAATAAAATTTAAAACTTGTACTGTATATATATATTTATATATTATACAGTATATAATCAAAACTAGTGCACATTATGTGTGTGTTATACTGAACAACAGTACAGTATGTGCTTTATAACATCACTATTGTCACTCCATTCCACCTGTGCTCTGAATATGACCACTATCCAATCACCCTAAAGTGAGGATGTGCTGACAGATTTCTGTTGTGTGCTCGGCAAAACAGGAAATTAACAGGACCTCCAAATTTAGATGTAGTTTAGCTGAAGCAATTTTCTGTTCTCTGATGTACATGCACATTAAATTAGCAAATAAAAATAGTATTGCTCATACGATGAGTTTATTTCTTGTTTAGGTCTCAAGTTTTTCTCAAATATTTGTTTATAATTTCTTAGGAATAAGATATACACTAATGGTAACAATCGTGATGACACTTGTTGACATTACGTTATAAAGCTTTAAAATTAACGTGGGCAACAAAATTCAGATAATTTGATTTTATAAGAACGTAATGAGAAATGTTTTAAATTGAAATCTCTTTCATTTTTGCTTTTCGATTACAGACTTTGGTATTTTGGCAGTTTCAGAAACTGTTAAGATTACTTCTGAAACTCCAGAGGAACATGTGAAATTACTAAAGTGTAGAGAACAAACATCTTGAGTAGCAGAAAATCTAACATAAAATCTCCATTTGTTCTCTATTTAACCTCATTGCTATCTAGGCAAAACGACTCAGACATTATTGAGATTTGTGATTTTTTTGTGAGTATACACAAGCATCCCCCCATCATGTACACTCAGGTGTTTTATCTGTAATAGTCGGGAATTTCCCTCTTTTGAATGTAAATTAGTAATTAACCACATAGAACATGCATGAAGCTAAACCTAAAAACTCAGAAAAACAAAGAAAGATTTAGCTGCTGGAGAGCTATTTATAAGTCACTATATCAGCAACCTGAAATAAAATCAGTTTTTGAAGCTTCAGAGAGTGAAAGCAAACTGCTGATCAAAACCAAAACAACAGTCTCTCCATGTCTTTTTTCACTTTCCCTACACAGCTGACTGACTGGAGACAACATCACTTTATCAACAGTGTGTTAATCCCACTAAAGCTCAAGAAGGTTTAGACAGAATAAGACATGACCAGCTGGCTCTGTAAATGTAAATCCCTGCTTAAACTGATTACATCTTAACAGTTTTGACTTTTACCAATGTGATTGACATGATACTGGAAATTAATAATTATTTTATTCTGATATTGATGTTGATGATGTTTCCAGTGGTCTGATAAAATAAAAAAAATTATTTTTACAATGACATTACAATGAAATCTTTTTGGAACAAACTGTCCATATTCAAATTAGAATGACCTTGTATTACCAAGTAAGTAACATTTAGACAAATAACTGGCATGTTAACAGCATGCTAATGTTTATGTTAGTGTGAAGAAGATGTTGTATTGATGATTTACTGTATCAGCATAACGTTTCACCTTAAGTTTAATCAATCATGGGTATAGATTCACTAAAATCAATATTAGATCTGAAAATACCTTCTCTTGATAAGTAATTGCAGTTTAACTGGGCTTTCAAATGAATAGAGCAGTAATAGGCTTTTGTTGTTCTTTTAAAACATCCGTAGTACATCCTTGTTTGTGGTTTTTGGAGTGGCATGTATTGTGGTATGTGAAGCTCCACCCTCTAAAGCACATCAGGCCACACCCATTTTGGGCAGGGCGCAATGTACTGTCAGTACAAAAATATATGACGTAATATCTACCGTAAATGAATGCTGTTGACTGTGTAGTTTTGCCAACCGGTGCTGTTCAGCTAATTGGTTTGTTTTACGAGGGACAAGGGAGAGAGTGCACAGAAAGAAAAACAGTGAAGCAGGACGAGCTAGAGAGAAAAAGATGCAATCACTTTAGCCTCTCATTTGAATTTATGGTGCTCTCACGACTGTAACGTGACAAAATGAGATTTGGAACAAAGCCCAGATCAGTTGAAGGAGGTCAAGATGGCCCAGCTGGAACACTGAGTACATTTGTCACCTCAGATCAGTGGAGCCTTTTATGTATTTGACTGGGTTTTAACCTGGTTTAGCTGTTAACTGAATGTGTTTTTTTACCTGATAAAGGATAAGCAAGCAAATATGTCACCAAAAAAACATACGAAATCAAAAATAAAGAATGTTCTTTTTTTCTACAAATTTGTACTCAACTATTAATAACACAAATACATTAATAACATTTATACAGAAAATACAACATGAAAATAGTTCAGAAACTGGTGATATATGTCACCAGTTTGGTGATACCCTATCACCAAGCCCGTGTGTTCATAGGCACAAATTCAAAGAACAGTATTGGACCAGATACCAGTTTAGTCTTGAAACATTCCTGATGCATTCCTGCTCTGAACGATTGCTATTTAAAAGAAATCTATTGCAAGCAATTGTTTCCCTGTTTTCAAATGGTTTTGATGCACAATGTGGCACAACTGTCACGCAACATCTGTAGGCGGCAAGTATGTGTTTTTGGTTTCAGGGAGTGTATGGTATGGTATCAGGGAACAAACATAGCTTTGCGAAAGAAACTGAAAATGTGATCTCAGGTTGATAAGCTAGTAACAAAAGAAGGACTGAAATATCGCAACATACCAACCTACGATAATTGGCATGTTACTGAAGATGACAATGTTGATCTCATGTCAATGGCTTGAATCCAGTTGCTCATTATTGATTGGGCGCTGCACAGTGATGCGTTGCCAGCCTGCATGCCATCCTAATGTGCCTTTGTTGGAATACAGCAGGTCTAATCATGTCTTGATCTGTAGCTTATTAAAAAACTGGATTCTTTTGGTTCAAAAATATTTTTGGTCATCAAACTACTTAATGAAGCTCAGATGGAGGTTATAATAAGCAAAATATTGAATTTCAGATTTGTGTAAAGCAAACATCTTATGAAGATGGAAAAAACTGTTTTGTAGGAGTCACCATCTAAAATTAGACACGAAAAGCCTTTTTGTTTATACTCCGGCCAACGGCCTTTGTCTTTTCTGGGCTAATAACTCACACAAGCGCTATTTTTAGAGACACTAAACAATACTGTATGAGAAACAAACTAACAAGACAAACTCCCGTCAGGTCATCCATAGAGGAAGGAGGAACTCAGCATGGCTCTTCCAGAGAGGATAGGAAACAAATTTAGAGCGTCTATACAGATCAAAAGTGCATTATGGGATAAATTGTATAATCTTAAAAGTGCAAACATCTGTAAAACAGAATGAAAAGTATAGCAGTTAACATTTGCTTTGACACATTGAGCTGTGCTGCTCATCGTGGCAACATGTTTGATTCCGGCTTACAGCACTTTTCAAGTGACATAAAATCTTAAGATTTTAGGAAGTTACAGTATTCAGTTTTGGGTGAAGCACTAGTAGCAAGTTAACTAATCTTTATTACTGTGGCATCACCAAATTCACATTTAACCACCCGCAGATGTCACAATGAAGCAGAATGAACTGTGATTGGTTGTTTTATATCCTGGAATTAACTGATTGTTTTTTTTATATAAATAAATGTGGATTGTTTTTAAAAAAATTAGAATGAGTAGTATACAATATACTGTGTTATAATTTGTGCTGATCCAGCTGTTTTGCCCTAAACTATTTTTGCCCTGCTCACACATATTCTCTACTAATCGTAAACGACCAATAAGAGCTCCTGCCTTCATTACTTTAAAAGACAATGTCCCTGGTCCTTATATAAACAGTTAAACATTTTGCATGTGTTAGAATCAAACCTTCCAACCAAAACAGCCATATGACCACCTTAAAAAGCACCGTCTTATGTTTACTGTGTTGACAGCATTGCAGCTTTTATGGAAACAAAAATCTGCCCTTAGCACCCCACCTGTAGTACCTGTTCTGTACATACAAACACACATGCTCACATACGCAGCTGAGCAAACACACGCCTGTTTAGAGCTACGTCGCTCATCTAGACAGTTTGTCAATCCAACCTGTCCTGTAACAGACCCTAATGTATATAAAGGTCATGTCTCAGAAGCACACAAGGCAGTAAGGAGCTTTGTTTTACAGTAGAAAGCAGAGAGCATGGTGGTTTGGCCAGGCAAGTTTTGGGTGAACAGCTGCTCTTTTGTAGGTCAGATGGGCAGGTCACATTGTTCTGTTGCCTCCAATAGCACTCTGTGTCTCATTTTCATTGTCTCCTCTCTGTTTTACCTTCATCTCCAGGCCAGATTTATAATAACTGTCTTATTCCCTTGTTCAGCACACAATTATTAAAATAACTCCAAATGAATTGGAAAAATTGCTACAGTCAGGACAAATGTGAATTCCATAAAAAGTCTAAATGGTTTGCTATGCTGCTGAATGTTAAAGGGTATAGTTCTAAAACTGAAAACTCTGTCATCGTTTACTCCCCCTCATGTTGTTTCAAAACCATATGACTTTCTTTGTTCTGTGAAACATAAAAGATGAAATTCTGATGACTGTGCTGGTTTCTCAATACAATAACAATGAATAGGGACTTTCTGGAGCTTTAAGCTTCAAAACAAGACACAAAAGAGTCATAAATGTATCATAAAAGTGGTCCATCACGTTGGCACTATTTCAGATACTATGAAGCGATACAAGCATTCAACACACTCTGCGTAATTTCTTAAAATAAAGTCCTAATAGTTTCCCAAGAAACATGTAACAAACTTTTCTGAACTGTTTTTTTGTTAGGTTAACTGGCAAAACCTTGTTTTACAGTGTATATTTTGTTCTCATTCAGAATCTGTTTAAACTTCTGATGCTTACTCATAAGTCCAGGCAATGCTCAGACAATGTACTGTTGTGAATCTCTGTGATGAGTCAGTTAATCAATGACGTGGTCACATGATAACCTACATGCTAGGAATGAAACAAAATAAGAAAGAGGAACATGCTAAAGAACACTAAGAAGGTCCTGACATTTACGCTTCTCAAATTTAATCAAACCAAATATAGTCTCCAGTAACACTAAATGTCTTGATGACGCATACGCTTAAATGGATAGTTTAGCCAAAAATAAAAATTCTTTAGCATTTACTCACCGATGTCATTCCAAACCTATATGACTTTCTTTCCTCAAAAAAAATATTTTGAGGAATGTTGGTAACCAAACAACTTTGGCACACATTAATTTCCACTGAATGCACACAAAACAATCCACTGAACCCACTGAAACAATCTCAGAATATATTTTTTGTGCACCCCGCGTAAGTGATGAAAAAAAGGCGAGTAAGCGATGAAAAAAAAAATTAGGGTCTCTAGAACTAAAATGCCTTAACTTAAATTAAAATAAAATAAATTAAAATCTTAAACAGTAAAATAATAAATAAACATACTGGGCAGACACATAGGAAACAAATAATTTTTTTAAAGTAAATAATGCACACAACTTTCGTGAGCGTAGCAGCAAAGATTACAAACACTCTGTTTTACTGTTATTACATCACAACAACCAAGCTGTAAGGAAATAGTTTAAAAATAGATTTTACCCTGTCTGATTTCTTAGTTCTAGGGAAATAGTAAAAAGTAAAAAGGCTTTAAACAGCAAAAAGGTCTTGTGTATCTCACACGTTGTACACCCATGTGTCCTCTCTTGAAAGAGGAAGCCTGCACTTTATGTCTCTACATGCAAAGCCGTTGAAGCCGTTTAAAAATATCAGCACAAACTGAAGCAATACTGAAGTCAGTGCTAATGTATCCAGCGTATGTGTGAATAGCAGACAGTTAAGTGTGAATTAACAAAAATCACACTAGCCGGTAACTACAGCTGTCCTGTTCTAGAAAATATATTATATTGTTTTCCTTCTGTTTGGAATTATTTAAAGACTCCGCCATGTCATATTATATGAGTAATATTCACAATTGTATAGTTTTACAACAGTCTCTGGATTTCTTTCTTAGCAGTATACTTCTAGACAATTAATCCTATATATATCAGGAACAAGGCATGTTTATTTTACAAGGCAATTTATTTGGTGATTTCACTGAAACAGTAGTTTCAAAAGCTTTTAAAATATCATATTTTTTGTCACATAGAGAAACGAAAGTCATACGAGTGTGGAAGGGCATGAGGGCTTTAATTTTGGGGAAAACCCTTTTTAACAGTGTGTATTTGCTTTCCTCTTTTATTTTGGTATGCAAGCAACAATCATTGATTAGTGACTAAAATCAGTTGCACTGGACTTTCCCGTCAGTCTTGCTTTAATAGAAATGTCTAGTAGATGTTTTGCATGTGCACCACAGAATTTACTCCCTCCCACAAATCACACGCACGCACACATAGCTGGATATGACTGATTCAGGCTAGTTCCTGCATGCTGAGCAGGTGTCACGTTTCTGTGTTTACATAAGTGACATCAGTTTATGACAATGGAAAGTCGTTAAAATAAACTCTGCATAGTCTCCATGTGTAAATGTTCAGTCTAAAGATGGTTCACCATTTATATATGGTCCTGTGTGCGCATGCAGCTTTATGGCACACGCATAGCTGGACCATTTCCTAAAGATCTGGGGCCGTCCACAACATCTGTGCAGTGTGTAGGCCATTTAGGGGTTCCTTTAAAGGAACAGCTTCCCTTAATTTACATTTTGTCATTATTCCTTGTTTTTTTGTTGTTTCAAATCTGTGTTATTTAAACACATTTTTTGACACAAAATGTTAATCTTTCTCTTATGTCATAGCTCTCAAATCTCATTTACAGTTGCATGAATTTAAACTATGACACATGTAAACCAATGACGTTGAGCGCAATGATGTCAAACCTGGTGGATAAATTCTAAGGGCTGCGGTAGAGAGAAAACTTTTACATGAACAATTGCTTAAATATTTATCTGCAATGTCATCATATTCAGAAGACCGACGAGTCATACAGATTACTTTTTTGTCAGTTTTGATCACTATCCTGCATTCTGCACAACATCTTGTTGCTAGCTAACAAACATCTACACCCTCAGTGGCTATAAAGGCACTTGTCTGACGTCATGAAGATAGGAAGCAGAAAGGAAGTTAAACATTGTGGCTGAGGGTGTCATTGCCTTCAGAAGTAATTTTGGACAGATGCTTGAGAGTCCCACTGCAATTTGCATTAAACCTTTCTACTTCCCCAACAGTGATGTTTCGGAAGGTTGACAGCTGTGTTGCTTTCCAAAGGTAGATAAAACTCCCCAACAGCACAAACCCTCACAAACATACATACACACGCTCCAGAATCAAAGTACAATAACAAATATCAGCATGACTGGATGACGGGATTTTCCCAGTGGCTTCAAATGAGGTTCACAGCTAGTAGACTGATATAGACAGCTAGTAGACTGATATAGACTGTAGACTGATAGTAGACTGAGTAGACTAAAATACTTAGCCTGAAACATGGCCTGGATGGTGTGTGTGGATGGCCTAAGTTTTAGCTCTCTTGCATTTCAGAAGTGTTTCGCGTACTTATTGCATTCTCAACGCTGCCTCTAGGGGCGCTACAGCGGGCTTTAGGATGAACGTTTGATGTTAATTATGTTTAACTAGGATCAATTAAGTTAACTCTAACACCTATAAGCTTTTAACCGGGTTGCCACAAAGTTGGAAGTGCACAAGTCTATAAAATGCCATTATATGTCAACTTAATTGTCAACTTCTGCAAACTGAATGATTATATTCTTAATTTTATGGACCTGTTTGTAATAGGTATAGCTTAAATAACCAGAGCCATTAATTAGAAGGGGTCAACATTTATTTGTCCATGTATCAGTACTATATAACACTTCTTAGTTGTTTTGCATACTTGTACAGAGTATGCTTCTGACTGTTAGAGACAGCCGTGTGTGTTTCATTGGCAACTGTGAACAAGCAAACAAAATAAAGAAGGAGTTCATTTACTTTCTGAAAAGAGCTCTCAGCAAATGGGAAGGAGGGACGTGCCTTGTAGAAAAAAATGGAAAGCAGAAAGACAGAGTTTAAAGACCAATTAAGCTGATTAGAGTCTTATACTGCCTGACGAATCAAGCTACAAGCGCAATGTTCTGCATTCATCTGGTCAATGCTATCCACAATGTGCAGTGCTCTGGCAAATATTATTCAGTGTTTTAACAGCATTCGTGCCTTGATGATCAAAAGACTGGTGCGTCACTACTGAATGAAGCCATTGGGTGCTGATCGCTGGATCCAATCAGACTTCTTTGCTCAACACCCACTCATATTTGAAAGAGGAGTTCAAACTCCAAAGCTGGCGTTGAATGGGCACCCCAATCCATTCATAAAACCACGCTTGAGAGCGTTGAGTGACAGCAAAGCATTCTGGCTCATCAGAATTCTTTGTGTCACTTCCTCGCTCTCTGCCATCTGTGCTGTTTTGTGTTTGAAAGCTGAACCGGATTCGGCAGTGCACACTTCAGATGGGTTCAACTCAACGTGTGACATTTTTAATGGACATACGGCAAACATTCTCCAAAATCTTGTTCCTGTTCTTTGGGTTGACTTACTCTGAGTTATTAAGAGAAACTTTTTAGTATACTGTATATACATACCACCTTTGATATCAACAAACTCGTGACACCTCAAAGGACAGAGCTGCTGGGCGGTTGGGGGGGTTGCACTTTAAAGCTAACAACTGCAACAGTGTTCCACATCCTCAGTCACACAAATGAACCAGGCTGACCTGTAGATGCTGATTTAAACCGCATTTTGTGCAATAGGTGATGTTGCAATCACGCACACCTTTGATGCAGTTGATGCAGTCACAAGAAAGACAGCTACAAGTTGCACTCATGGGCAGAAAAATCATGATTATGTTCCTCACACACAGCTTCTTATTTAAGCAAACCAGGCTTGTATATTAAGTTTGTGGTGCTTGCTGAAGCATCAGTCTTGCTATAGCTTATACTTGTACAAACCCTGAACCTAAAATATTTAACACTTGCAGATCTGCATCATTTCTGCTTTTGACACAAATGATATCTTAATGCATGCAGATTCTTCTGCTTCTGCTATTTTTGCTATTATAAGTGACTGGACTTATGATATTTGCTTTGCAGCCAATATAAAGTAGGCAAGAAAAGTCCTATAGACTTTAGTCATATTTAAAAACAGAATATCAAAAAACCTTGTGGTGGTAAACAACTTAGAAACCGTCAAGAAACAACTTAGCAACCACATAGCAACGTCTGAGCAACCACTCTGAACACCCTAGCAACTGCACATGCTAAAAACGCAGAAAGCCATAGCAACCACATAGCAATACCCTGGCAACCACCTGCTGCGCTTGTGTTGCAAAACTCTACTTTTACATAAAGAATTTGTTGCATGTCGTGTGTTTAGTGTAAGATTGGTACAATCAGTGGTATACATGCACCAAACATCTGAAGAACTTCACACCTATATTTGGCTAATCTCTCAATGTGGGAAAAGACAATGGAAATTCTGGCATGTTACAGCATAACAGTCAATAATGATTAACCGTTCATCCAAATAGTGTGAACTGATATACACACAGAGAAATGCAACAGACCTCCTCTGCATTTCAACACTGAGTGATAATGATTTAACAGACGCTGTGGAGATCACTGAGTGGAGTGTTTTTTTTATACTGAGGTGCATTAACATATCAACAGTGTTACTTATTAGGTGTTTTAAAGGTGCACAAAGTCACTTACAAAGAAATGAATAGGATGATTGACAGATATCATTAAGATGATGTACACTTACATGAGAATAATACTCTGGTCAGATCGTTGATCTAGAAGATGCTATTTTAATCTGCGTAAAGATGGTCTACATTAAAAGTTGTCATGTTGGCATCACATGATTTAAGACTGCCCACTTTAATTCAGTAACCGATCGTATTATCAAATACTTTCAATGTAATGTAGTAATGTAGTTCATTTAATGTAGTTCTTCATATTAATCTTATCACCAGACAATAAAAAATTACGCTGAAATGGCACTGATCTTTTTACAAAAGCCTATTTGACAGCCTAACTACAATCATAGGTTATCTTTAAAATTAACTATAATTTTTCCCCAGAAGAGCAATAGAAAAATAAATGAAATGTAAAATGTAAAGCAGCTTCAAAAAACACTGCTAAACTGAAGTATTTTCCTGGTAATGTAAACACTCTTTCAGCTTCATCATGCTTTTAAGAGGGGGGCGGGTATTTCACAGAGGCCTGTAATAAGTAGCAGGGGCTTTGTCTGATAGTGTCTGGAGTAGACGTGGAGTAAAGCCAACACAGCTCCTCTCCCATCATGACCAAGCAGCAT
>JAZGTK010001602.1:0-37967 GCA_036877625.1 Ambastaia sidthimunki | reverse complement strand
TGGCATACCTGCAGTGATTAGGTTGGTTATAGCATGAATGCATTTTACTTTATTATTTGTCTGGTTTCTGCCTTCCAATCAGGTTTAAGATGACAGAATGACACGTCACATTTGGATTCAAAGTGTTAAATCTATGCCAATCACACACACGGTCTGAACACAGTCCAAATCGGGTCAGAGCAGCTACTGCAGCTGTCACCTTGCTTGCCCTTCTTGTGGATTACCAGCAAGAAGAAGATTAGCACATTTCCAAAAGTCAGTATTTATCTTGCTTGCTTTGGCTGCTATAGAGCAAGTTAGACCCCAACAACCAATAACGCTCCATGCAACACCTGTCTGCACAGAAACAGCCAAATGCCCGAGTGTGACTGATAGAAACAGCTTGAGTCACAACTGCTGGTGCTTTTCAATAAAGACAAACAAGAAAAACTCTCTGAATTTGCAATCAAATCACTTATGAGCAATTCAGTACTGATGTACTGATGTCACAACCATTTAATCAATAATTGGAACAGTGTTTTGCATTTTAAGCTTAGTTGTTTCAAATTGATGAAGTATGTGGTCTAATCTTTCAATATACAGCATCTAGTGCAACAGAATCAAGATAATTCGAGATAAAAATAGGCTACAATAGGATAACATAATATAAAACATAATCCAATAGTGTCAAGATTACGTGCATGAAATAATCCATCATTTGCTTGAATTCGTAGGCCACATTTTCCAGTGTTTTGTGCTGTACAGCCGTCTGACTTTGATGGATGTGTGAAGATCTTCTGTAAGAGAAATTATGTTTTTTGCAGTCATGTATATTTATTTTGAAATAATCTGTCTTATGTTTTCTGTTTTCTCATTTTTTATGTAAATCACTCTTTAGAAATAGCACATTGCTGTAATTTTTATAAAAATATTCACTCTGCAGGATAATTAGTGATAACACAAATAGCTCAAGTCATTAGACAGATTCTTTAAATTGGTTGTATTACCAAAATATAATTTCCTTCTTTCAAAATTAAGGAGTTCAGTGTACTACTGTAACATACTGTAATTTTAAAATTTAAACAACCTCCACTGTCCTGGAAGTGATTATTTAATCTGAGATGGAAACATTATTCATTCAGAAATTGTATTGGAAATGATCACAAACATTAGGGTATGAACGCCTAAATCTACATGTCACCTATTTAGTGCTTAATATGTTGCTATTTCAATGAATATCAAACTAAAAATGTATCACATATTGTCACATATCTGAATCTTGAATTTGTACATTATTTATGTAGAACTCAGTAAGTTCTTTAAACACCATGGTGACCTGCTTTAGTGTATGAAGCTGAAAAAGCAGCACAATATTCATGCTGAAACCATTTAATACTGCTGGTCCCAACTGTTAATTTTGGTGGTTTCTACGCAGCAGGTGGAACATATTCATTATAATGCAAAGCTACAGAGCCAAATCCATATTAACTGCCAGACAAACTCCCACTGTAATGCTGATTTTACACCCACAGGGAATAATCTGACCGCCCTCCTCAAGTGTATTTCCATTGTAAAATAAATGTTTATATTGAATATCATTTATTATTAGGCCTCACTTTACCTCAGGCTTTGTACTGTTAAATTAAATGGACAACAACTGCTGTGTTGTGACAAGCAAATGTTCCTATTTAATAAACACAGCTGAAGTATCAAATTAAACTTTGCTTACACTGTTTCAAAAAGCACCTTTAGCAATTAAAGCAAAATTGTGGGAGTAAACTATGTGATATTTATGTAGCTACATAACTTCTACATGTGCATTTCTGTACATTTGGATAGACACACATTAAACACTATTTGACAGCTTATTGACAGCATTTAAATTATATACGTCTTCACAAATGTACAACTTTGGAGGTTTATCGGAACTGACATTGGCAAAAGTATTGTGAGAGGACTTGCTTGGGTGACCACGTTCAGAACTGTGAAACAATCCATAAAGAGACTTTTAGATCGAATTTCAGATATTAGTACCAATATTATAATGCATATTAAATTGTTTTAAAAAAACATGCTATAAACACATTTTATATATAAATACTAATGAAATGTATTATTACAAAGGACTAATGGACGCATGAACTAGAATGGAGTAGCTAGCAGTATCAATACCCCTCATCCACTCTGAAAGACCTCTCACTCCAAGAGCTCTCTGCAAAGAGAGGACATTTCTGCCACCACACAACAGACACAGTGTGCTGGTGTGTGTTTGTATGTTAGGCTGTGCAGAGGTGTGTGTAGCT
The DNA here is from genome assembly GCA_036877625.1 of Ambastaia sidthimunki. NCBI lineage: Eukaryota > Metazoa > Chordata > Actinopteri > Cypriniformes > Botiidae > Ambastaia > Ambastaia sidthimunki. The sequence continues at coordinate 35,685 of JAZGTK010001602.1, read as the reverse complement.
GTGTCAGATAAGCAGCTTTGAGATAATGAATGAGAGAGTGATTGTAGAGATCACTGGAAGTACCAGAGAGAGAGAGAGACAGTGGGACAGGGAGAGAGAGGGATTCCCTGCTGGAGGGGCGGTTCATTCCTAGGATAGGAAAGCCTTGCTGATTGGTGTGAATCCAGTAGGAAAAGAGGAGCTGTCTCTTAGTATTACTGTCACTGTAATGGGCTCAAATACGCATGACTGCATGTTGTCAACATACATGCAGTGTGCTTACTATGCCCAAACATCATGCAAACATGGGCTCATCCTGAATCCTACATTCCAAAAACACTATAATGATGCATGTATCTATATTTTATGAGATTTGTTTTATTGTATAGTTAACTATTTTTGTTATTATTTATATTTATGGTATTTTGTTTTTATTACAAATGCAGACAAACTGTAATGGGCAGGTTAAAGCTAAGCCTTTTATATTTTCTGCACTGAATTTGTGGGAAATTATCAAATTGACTATTTGAAAGCTAATTCATTTTACATAAAGCAGCTACTACCTCATAGTAATAGTACCTCATATTATTTTATCTCATTTTTCACCGTTATTGGACACTTAACAGAGTATGCTTACAGAATAATGCTACATCCACACCGCTAGGTAGCCCGTATGGTAGTCGAAGAAGACACAAAATATTGTCACAAAATAGCATAAAATAAACAACAAATGGCATGTGCAACAAAATCACACAAAAATATTTATTAGTGATATTACGTGTCTCATATACTGCACAGTTCAGCTGTCAGAGTGCTTTTCAGACAGCAGTCATTTCTGTTTCTAAAGAAGGTTTTACTCTGTAAGCCATAAAAGCAATAGTTCAATCACGTTAGCTGGAGAGCTGCCAAGGCCTTTGACAAAACGCTAACAAGCCCAGTGTGCCCAGCGGGACTTATATAGAAGCTATAAAAACTCTACATTTAATCTCTGTGGCAAGTGACGCTTCAACACACACACACACACATTCACGCAGGAATCACAATCAAATTCAGGCTCTTGACTGGCCTGATCGGTGCTAAAACTGACAACCCCGACTACAAATACACAATACACACTCTCACACACATTCAAACATTCAGGCTCATTGATACTATTAGTGTAAGAGCATCAGAAGACAGCACAGATTAGGGATTACATTAGAAATGAGTACATGTGAGTGCACATGGCTTACAGATGGACTCCAGCGGCACACATGACCAGGAGAGCTTCTGTTTGATTAGATCACGTGGTTTAAATGAGACACAATGTCCACCGCACCCCCCCGCATGAGCAATCGTGTCAGTCAGTCACACACACGCTTATACACGAATGCTGGAAATACACCAAATGTTACGCAAATGTTACTGAAGTCACCTAATCCACATCTTAATAAGGGGAGAACCCCTTTCACAGGATTCAGCCTCCTAAATCTTCCTCATAAGAAATATCAGTGCAACAACAACAAAGTATTACAACACCGTGTAACCTCTTAAAGGGACATACGCACAAAAATGCACAATGAGGAAATCAATGTGGCTGACATTCTCCAGCACGAAATCACACAGAAGACTAAAACACAGCAGCTAACGTGGCATTTTTTAAAATCTTTTTCAGCTAATTTGATCACTTGTTGGACAACATCTCCAGTCACTATTCACTTCCATTCATTTTTTGAACACCTGTAGTAAACAAACAGACATTTGAGGGCACAGAGCCTCACAAGAATCTGCAGAATCAACATTTAAATGCTGGAAACAAGCTGATTTTTGTGTCTACACTCAACCAGCGATGTGTACAAAATACTGAACGAAAATACTCTTGACAGCAGTGCTGCACTGCCACACCGATGTGTAATAATACAATGAGATCTGTGCTGAATATAAGGGAAAATATAAATGGTGTAGATTAAAACATAGATGCAGGAAATACCACTTGAAGTAGAAAATGTGAATAGTATTAGGTGGCTATTATGCTGATAAAAGTTGGAAATCCTCTAGATTATAAACTGGAACTCTATCCTCTTTGAAATTCACTCTGTGAACTCAGTCCCCTTAAGTTCCCCCTAACAACAACACACAGTGGTATCAGCCAGCATAGTCTGTTTCATGATCAAATGACTCTCATAAACTGGCAAGCTGGTTCTTTTATTTAATGAGTCGAGTGAGTANATATATATATATATATATATATACTAAATTAGGTAATGGAATGTCTAAAAGATCAGAACTCTTAAGTGGAATCAGAATCTAAATCAGAATTATTAAATCTCCTACCTCACAAATTCCTGTGACTCCTGTCTAAGCTAAGCTATCACAAAATGTGTTATTTTAAAGGTATAAATGCCTCAGGCCATTGTGTTATAAGACTCTTATTTGAGGACTTTTGATATATTCTTTTGATATATTTTGATATATTCTCATTTTTATCTAGAGGACATTTTTACATTACAAGTCAAAGTGAAATATTTCACATGCTTATGTAGGTGCTGACCTGAGGCAGTGTTTTCTTATAGTGTTAATGTAGAATGAGGACAGATATCAGCAGCGCTTAACACAGCACAGCAAGATCACGCAGCTTCTATAATAGCACAAATTCAGTCCAACTCACTATAAGGTAAAAACAGCATCATAACTGTTAGGTATCATAGGTTTTTTTTTCCCTCTCTCTCTCTCTCTCTGTTTCCCTCTCTTCCACACTGCTGCTGTTTAACATCTGTAGCTCAGCCCTGGGCCCATCATCAACCTCCCACTGAGCATTGTGCTCAAGGGCAAATAACTCCACCAGCAGCTACCAATGCTATGCCAACAGCCACTTAGAGCAAACAGTCTCTTCCATACCTCCTACATCCCAAGTATCCAACCTGGTGTAATTGGTACATGTCCCTGGATGAAGTAGAAACATTTTGATGAGCTTAAATAATAAATAGACTTTAAGACAGATAGAATTAATGTATTTCTTTTTATTGATTTTGTGATTGTGAATGTGGCTTGAGATGACTCAGATGTGTTTTTAATGGGTTTGGTGACAATAAGTGCAAGCAGTCTATTAGTATATATTAAACAATAATCTTTTCTGTTCAATATTTTTGATAAGCCTTATACAGTATATGTGTCTTAGCATGTATGAATACACAGAATATTGTCTGAACATATGACTGACTTTAGATACCAGCGCTGAAAACTCGGTAATAGTGCACTGCTGGCATATGGACGCATCTAGTATGCATGAATAGCATATAATGGCCCTACCAGAAGCCAATCATTGGGTCACGTTCGAATACTGATGAACCCAGAGATAAATGAGACCCAATGACACATCTGACACGCAAACACACACAGCTGGGACACATTTGGAGGCGGTAAATAAACTACAGATACCAGAAGCATAGGCTTATGTCTTCGAAAATCAGCATTTTAGTCCCTACGTACAAATGGAAGCGGTGTGATCACAAACCCATTCACTCAGACTCAAGGTAACCAAGGTCAGTTTTGTTGTCACCTAATTAATAATAGAGAATTGAGGCAGATGACCGGCGGTGAGGCAAAGCACCCCCCCTCCAGCTCTCACTAAAACACCACACACGTACAACACACAACTGACACAGGCAGACACACCCACACAGACACATACACACACACAAACACACACACACACTCCTGTAGGATGCCCTAACCTTGATGATCAGATGACGTGCAGCTAATATAACGCACACAATTACGACGTCTTCACCATCAGCTATAGAAGCGCGTTTATATGAGCGTTTAACAGAATTGGCATTAAGATTGAGCGCACACGCAACCATATGCTTTGATAGCCATCAAATATCCCTTATGAGTAAATCAAAAGCATAACCTGTAGAGGTCACTTTATAAAAATGAACTTGGAGGTTGTTGGCTATTATTATATTTGTTAATACGTTAAAGCTTAACCAGCTACAAACAGGTTTTGTTGATCTGTGAGATTACATTGGCATTATATTTTGTGGCAAAATATATATTCAGGCAAATTAAACAATTTAGCTAATAGTGACACTTTCCAAAGAAAAAAAACACTTTACAAAGATGGGTATTCGGCCCTCTCACTGAAAATATTTAGATCGATTAATGTCAATTAATAAATAAATCGAATAATTCGACAAAATTCTCGAATGGGGCTATTTAAATATGATGCTGTATGTATTAGCTATAGGCTATGTTAAATTTCAGTTCAATGTCTGATCAAGAGTCACACGTTGCCTCAATTTCAGGTAGTGTGCATTCAAAATCCTTTTGTACAACACGAGAATTGCGACGACTGTGCTTTAGAAATGTGTCTGTTTCAGGTGAATTCAACAATATATGTGAAGCTAACACAAATTGTCAAGTTGTAGAGTTTAAAACAGCCTAACACCGCCACGTTAGGGAAAGACTACAGGCGTTGTCCTCGCACAGCTTCGCCTTCTATAAGCTGCCGATCCGATCACACAGCCAGACTAAGCGCGACGAAACGAAACCGAACGCAAGAATCTCCAGACGCGTTTTATAAAGTTGAACTACTTTCAACTGGACACTCATAATACACGGGAAAGTGAGGCAGGACGCATGTGTGCATGCACCAACCATAAATAAATAACGCGACGCAATGAAAAAACGCGTCCTATATGTATATGTGAACTCCGCTGAGACGCTGTCCAGCACGCCAGCCTCCTGAAGGTGATCGGGCGATCGGAGATCACCTTCAGCAGCCCGGCGTGCTGGACAGCGCCTCAGCGGAGCAACTTCCTCTTCAAGCTTGCGATGTCATATACAGTAACGTCTTATATGCAGAGGCTCACACTGGAACGTTTAAACAACGTTAATGGCCAGTTCGCTACTTTAGTTTGCGTGCGATCTAAATACAAACACCTCGATGCATATGCTTTAAATTCCCCTAAAACATTCATGTAAATGTATCTACCTGATTATGTCATCGTTGTGTCCCAAATAAAATTTCTGCTTGTGTTCCCGTGTGTTGTACACAACTCCGACGCCGGCGACAAAGTAAACGATCTCCTTGGCGGCCGTGTAGTACAGGTTGTTGCGGCACTGGTGTCCCCGGTAGCCGTAAACCCACTCCAGTCGYAGATGACAGTTCGGAGCTGTTCTGTCAGCCATGTTCAGGCGCGTTTTGCTTCGAAGCGAACGGCTGGTGCTTCATTTACCGCCGCGACGAGCCGTCATTCAGCCCCGTTTATCCGCTCAGTCCTCTGTTATAGCAGCTTCGTCCTGCCAGAGACAAACAGATCGACGACATATTTCTGTTGAAGTACACAACTTTAAGCTGTTTGCATAATGTTACTGCACATTTTTTGTTATTTCCAGGCGCTGTAAATCGGCTTTAAGTCTGCCGAGTACTACTTGTGACATGTGCGAGGCATAAAGCTACTCTCTGTACTTCTGATCTCACGGGTGGCTTTGCTCTAGTGACATGTCAAAACCTGAGAACATGGATTTTTCGCATTAGTTAACTGAGACCAGCCAATCACTAACGCCGTTGGTGATGAACAGAAAGTCCGGCCAATCATGCCCTCAGGATGACATGAGTAAGAATATGTGGACCAATGGCAGGTGAGAAGAGGATGGCATTATGTGTCTAAGCTGTGCACGGCCTGTTCATTTAGCTCTAACAGCAGTTTAATTGCTTCGGTTGTAGCCCAGCTACAGTATATCAGTTTAACTCTGGCTTTTTTTCAGCTTTTTAAGTTATATTGGATTTTGTGAATGTATTTACTGAAGAGAAAAAAACCAGACAGGATATTTTCAATTTAACAACACATTAATAAATTCTGGAGAAAAGTACTGTAATGAGAAAGTGCTTTACATTTTTTTGCCTGTGCAAAACTTGCCCTCCACCATGTCAGAGCATTAATGTGTGTTTTCAGAGGTTTTGAGAGTGATTTTTAGCCACTGCTGTGCAGTTGGTTACAGATATTCTGGTTGTTACGGTAGATCTGAAGTTTCATGCTTTTCAAAGTCTATGGAATTGCTTTTTACTGTTTTATCATCTATATGGTTAAAACTGTAAATACAATTGAACAGTAATAGCATTTTCATAAACCAGCACAATTTGACAAACCATGTCTGTACAAATCTAAAAACTTGGGTTCAGGTTGACCTAGTGGTGGCCACATATTACTTGCAACATGTTGTACTGTATAAAGAAATGAGTATTGGCTATATATAAATATGTATGCAGGTTGCTTTTGTGAGTACCAAAAATCTTGTCAGTGAAAACATGCATAGAGACAAAGAATTTAGTAGGTGAGAACTTTTTCTATTTGATAGCACAATGAAGGCAACATTACAGAGACAAAAGGTAAAGCTGTATTGAAGGCTGTCATTCTCTTTAACTCTCACAGAGCTAAAAGCATATTTTAGTTCTTACAACACACAACCATAATCTGAACACATTTCCTATTAGTCATATAAACCTACTGCAACCATCTTGATATAAACAGCCAGGGCAAGCCCGAGGCAACACATCCAATAAAAATAAAGTAGATTCATTGTTATTGATGTCAACATGGCTTACGTTCTTTAACACAGCATCTAAACAACAACCTTTGACTTTGTAGTCAATACGAGTGAAGGGAGACACTATAGAAAAAACAGTTTTAGTATATCTATGAAAATATTCATTTTAAATGTTACATTAAAAAATGGACCACTTCAGGACAAGAAAAGCAACAATAAACGTAAAGTGCTCGGGGTTGAGGGGTGGCACTAAATGCAGTCACTTCATAAAACAGAACGGAAGTATTAACACTGTTTCAGTGTACTACATTAAGACCCACAGTCACACGTCAATAGTTTCTTTACTCACAGCAATAAAAAAAAAGAAACTGTTTGCTGTTCATCAAACATTTCTCTGTCTTCATGTGAAGGAGAAATTCAAATCACTTTATGGGCACTAGGTGGAAGAAATATCTTTTATAATTAGTTACACAGACAACCTATGTAGCAAACCCTTCTTTGTAATCATACAAAACTGCTGTGTGACATCCTAAAGCTGTTTAAAAGAAATGCCCTCTTAAACATGTGCAAACAGTGTGAGTTTATAAGCTCAGCTCATTTTTTTAAAATTGAATAAAAAAGCTGCAGTATTCAACAACCCCAAATCACATAATGGTGTAATTATTATTATTATTAACCTTTATCAATTGCTAATTGTTTCACTGAATGGTATTAATTATAATAATTCTCATTAATTAGACCTTAACAAGTCACTCTTTTGAAATGTACATCATGGCAGTTTGAAAATTAGTTTAATCATAAATCAAACATTGATTTAATAATGACTAGCTAATTGTATGCCTGTATAAAACATAAATATTTGTATTCATTAGTCATTTTCAAACAGGTTAGCAACTATAAACAAAACTGTAAAAGCTGTTAAATTTCCTTCTAATGCAGGAATGGTAACCGAGCATCAAAGCATTTAAACCTTTGGAGAACCAATGTGTCCTTCTGTGCAATTAGAAATAGGAACAACAAAAAATACTACCAACATATACATTAATATCTATTTTAGACAGCGCGATCATATATTTTAAAGGTGTACTAATCTGAAGTTACTGTGTAAGGTCACAAAAATGACTTACTAGATCATATACACACAAAACATCAGAACATTTAAAGGACCATCTGCTAAAAAAATAAAATAAAAACAAAAACCAATACATACACAGGTATGTACACACACACACACACACACACACACACACACACACACGGAATGTCAAGAAAACGTTCTGCAACTGTCCAACAAAACTCAACAAATAACAGAGTTAACAGAGAGCCTCCAGTGAGTCAACTATCATAACACATCAAAACATTAATAACACCTGACATAGTTCACTTGGATTCCATCATTTGATTTCCTCTCATTTACATCTGTTGATATGATGTACTGAAATGCATGTGAAAAAGGTCAGGTGTTATAAAGTTTATTAAAGTATGAGAAAATCAAGGAGTGTCACAACATCGGATACGGTGGCGTTCGGTTTATAAGAGCTGCATGCTGTTCCTTGTGGCCTTCGGGTTAAAAGCAGGTTCGAACGCACAAAGTTCAACACTGTGGATCATCACAACATGAGATCACCACTAAACACAGAGCACAAAGACATTGCAAGTGTCCTGGCGGTGAGATATAGTGGGTGTTTGGGTTCAGTGTCAAACAAAGACTATTAGGTTAATCTTTCTGTAAGCAACTAAAGAGAAACTTTCTTCCAGCTTCAATTTCCAACCAGCCTATAGGTGGAACCAGCTTCCAATACTAAAAAAAAACAAATCAGCAGATCAATATTGAATTCCCGAAGTTCACATTACAGTACTGTGAGTTATTAAACTGAAGAGAAAGCAAAAACAAAAAGATAAAACTAAAAAAATACATATACAAAGGCATAGGAGTCCAATGCCCATCATCAACATCATTACGATTATTCTCATTATAGTTTATTTCTGATTAAAGATATTTTTAATCAGTATAATAGTTATTATTGTTATAGAATATTATTAACTTAGTCTTCACACTTTGTTCAGGGGTGGGCTGGGGTGTGGCCTGTGATGTCACTGTGATGATGCCTTAGTGGCTATTGTGGACACGCAGTGCTGTTGGAAGTTGGGAGACATGGCTGTGTTGCAGCCCAGTATCTGACATGAACCTTTCCGACCACCGTCACCTTCCACGATCCAGGGACTGGTGTCCGGCTCCTTGCCCAGCACACTGCAGCACTCTTGGGAGGGGGCGCAGCTACGCTCTCCCGCCCCTAAAGTGTTTTGGTGGGCGGGAGGAGGCGGAGCCAATGAGCCGCTGGAAGAGTGGTCTTGGAAGACGCTGATGATGTGGTTGAGGAGGTCATTGAAGAACTCAGGAACACCCTCATATCCTACAGATGAAGGAAATACATGATGTAAAAAAATGTACTGGGGCCATGAAGACGTTTCCTGTATTTGAATATATATACATATATATCCTATATATGAATTATATATGTAATGATGGCAAAATTAATCATTTTTATTATTTTATTATTTATTGTGAGTTTAAAGAATTTTTTTTATTATTATTATTTCTTGTGTGATTTAGCCATTTTAAAATATTCCCATGATCTGAAAAGCATTTGTTCCAGATTTTTGGATGGAACAAAGTCAAGATGAAAATCAACATGAATAAAGTGTGTTTACACACACACATGTATTTTTAACTTCCTAAAACATTTTTCCATCCATCATATTGAACGTTTTTATCTGTCATTGGTCCAAATAACGGTCCAGTCTTTAAGTTTTGGTGTAGCAGAGACCTTCCTAAATTTGATAGTGAGCAAACAAATCCTATGTCCTAAGTCAACATAGGTGCACAACCAAACCCTTATGGAATTTCTCTTTCTATGTAACGTGGGATAGTTGCCTTGTAGTTAACAGGATGTTTGCGTGGAGAGATACGCACCAGGGAATGCGTTGATGTCAATGACTGCGTGTTGCCCCGTCTGGTTGTTAATGATAACATCAATGCCGAAGAGAGAAACCCCAAGAGCTTCTCTCAGAGATTTACACAACTCCCTGATGACATCATCATTAGGCGGCTGGGATACACCTTCCACATTATCTCTCTGTTAATACACAAAAAACAAAAATCTATTTATTCTACCTTAGTACAGAGTATGCAACATCAATGCTTACATTCCCAAACAACATGTGGAGAAACATTTTACAAAATAGGTTTTAAAATAAAACAATAACTTGCTAAATAATGGAATACATGATATTCAATACTGGTTTAAGTTTGTTAAATAAACTAAAATTAAATTATATTAAAATACTAAAAAACTAAATTATATAACCAACATAAACGTTTTATAGTTTTTCCTAAAAGAAATTTATTCCAACTAACATTTGCATGCCAGTCTCTCTGTATCAACCTAAAACTTTAACAATACTTTTTAAAGTATCAAAATGTAAAAGTTACATTTTGATACAATTGCCATGAACATACTGCAATATGCAAATTTCGATTATGTAAATATATCTTGCAGCTCTAGTTTTTTATATGATTATATATTTAATATATGATTTTAAAACAGCGCTCTTCAAATGAGATGATCCCTTACAGATGTGAGGTCCGATGATGACTCTGGCTTAGACACGTTGTGGCTATTGAAGAAAATTGCTTTTCTGTCTGGAAAGACAAAAACAGAAGTACAAATTAATTCAGACAAAAGCACAGTCAGATCAGCACAGGCAGTTGAGTGAGAGTAAGTGTAAACGTGTACGTGCACAGAAAGCCACTAGACAGCAGCAGAGACTCACGGTTGAGTTCACAGATTTAATGGGCTTTAGGAGTGCCAGGCAAAGAGGGAGAGAAAGGGAGGGAGAGAGGGAGAGAGAGAGAGGGAGAGGGAGAGGGAGAGAGAGAGAGAGAGAGAAAGAGAGAGAGAGAGGACAAAAAAAACAAAAAGCTTGTGCCAAAGGATGCTGAGATTTATGACGCCACTCAAATGGCAATAAAAAAAGATTGATTTAAAGTGTGACAGCAATCTACCACTTATCTTTCCTTCTTTCCAGAGACTCAAAGCCACAAGCAAATATTTATGGTGCACATCTATTAATCCTAAAGGATAATATCTTTCTGAAGCCCGTCAGAGCGCAATAAATTCAGCTTCTAAATATAGCTGTTCAATGGCACTGAACACCGATGCTTAAAGAATGCTCAAAATCTATTTGAAACTCATCCAATTGGTTTAACTAACTGAACTATGTGTGTTTACAGAATGTGAATTTTAATTCTGAAAAAATTATTTCTGGGTCTTTGTACAATTTAACTTGGATTATTATACACGATCCTATTACTACTCGTAATTTTATTTTGAAAGTATCTTAGACATTGTTACTGCTTTATAGTACAGCATTTCGTTTAAGTGAACAACAAAAATGTGATATTTCTGTTTATGCTAGAGGAACAAAATTATAGGAAAAATGCACTTTAAACAAATGTTCACAATGTAAAACAAGTTGAGGCCTAATGGTTATAATGGTTAGTCAGACTTGTAACCCAAAGGTAACAGGTTCAAAATAAAGAAAATGACTGAGGTGCCCTTGAGCAACACACCCTTCCCCCGGGCCCTGCAGTGATAGCTGCTCACTGCTCCGGGTGTGTGTGTGTGTGTGTGTGTGTGTTCACGACTTGCAGTGTGTATAGTCATTACTCACTGCATGGGTTAAATGCAGAGGACACATTATAAGAATGGTTTACCATACATTGACAAATACATCACTTCACTTTATATCTACATAGATTCTTCAGTGATCAAGTTTCTAGTCATTAAGTTACTTTAAAACACTGTGCTACCCCTTGTGGTTTGGAGTGCATATCACTCTGCGACTTATATTTACACATGTGGTTGCCTGTGTGCTACAAATTTCAGCACAAGTTCAGACACAGAGCCGCCTGCTTCATTTGCATTAAACTAACAGGCTGCTCGGCAGGCAGGTGTAACTGCTTTACATGAACACCACAGAAATTAGAATATGCAAAGGGCCTGTCCTTTACAGACGCATGTGGTGGGAATTGAAATCCACTGAGCTTTTCTGCTGACTGGGTGACAGCAAAATTTTAGCCTGTATTTTTACTGCAAAGCACAGTTATGCTAAGGGATCCTGGACCATCTCTGAGCCTAAATCACAACACAAACAGAACTATATAATCACAGCAAAATGAAACACACCACAGTGACTTTGATGGACATAACTCTTAGTTTACGTGCACGCTTACCGGACGGTCCGGGGGGGAAGTTTTTAAGTGATGGTCTCTCAACAACAGTGTAAGACTCCCCGACAACAAACACCTTGTACAGCACTGCATTGTGGTTTATAAAACTCTGAATGACACACGGGGGCTTCACATCCTTTAGGTCCTCAGCACTGAAGATTATAGCCATCTGCAGAGACACGGTGAAGGGAAAATAATCAAACTCTATTTCCTGTTATTAATCAAGCACAAGGGCTGAAAAAAGCATGTCATTTAGCATAAAAGCAGACCGGTCTTACCTCATGAGAGTTAGTTCCGTGAGCCACCCGTGTTTTGCAAACTAAGGAGGAAAGAAACACACTAAATAAGGTGGTGGATGAATAATTCTAATTAATAATCAGCACTGCTTAATCTGGCTGACAGACATTCAATAAGACTGTTTAATAATGCACAAAATGAAGTAGTTCAGGGTTTGTTGATGGCATGAGTGAGTCTCTTATCACCTTGACAAATGATTTCAGTTACTTTAGGCTGTCATAAGTCATAGCAAAAGCACCAGAGAAAGACAGTTAGTTGATTTTTTTTTAAACTATGGCAAACACATACATGCACTTACACAGATACACACAGAAAATAATAATTTAATGTTTTAATTAAAACGTCTTTAGGCCTAATGTCTTTAGGTGTAGAAACTGTAGCAAAAACACAATGACTGACTCCAGACCACTAAGTGTTTGAAAATTAATGCACATCCAATGGACTGTCATCAATTATTCCTTACTTAACATCCTATGACAGAGCGGTTAAAAGTTAAAAGCACAGCAAAAACTGTCTCACAACCCGATGTGCATTTAGTACATGTAGTGATTTACAACACAGCATGTCTTTGTGTTTATGGATGACAGAGAGCTGCCTTAGAGCCGCATCACTTCCTGTTCCTGAAAGGAAGAGGCGGGACTTACTGAAAGGGAATGTAAGACCGTGCTGCTCAATCTGCTCCAGTGTATCTGGGCCACACTCACTGTTCAGCACCATAAATGGAGGAGAACATATCCTCTCATCTGCAGAGAGAAGAGAGAGATGAAGATAAGTCCTGCTGATAAGACCAGATAAGAAGGACTGAATTTTCAGGCTGGTTTATGCAAGCTAGCACTGGCCAAGTGCGCTCAGCTATATAGCTCTCCAACAAAAACTTTTAGTTAAAACTTGTTAACCAAGACTGATTTTGTTTTTTGGGGTGTACTAGAATGTGTTTGTTTAAATCTAAAAAAAATTTTTTTCACATATTTATTATTACAACACCTACACTCATTTTTAGTCTATCCTAATACTCTGTTTAGTTCCGGATTTAATAAAGCCCAAAACATTTCTTCCAAAACATTTAATTGGTCAAGCCAGCCAGTCTGTTGTGATTGATCACTCACAGCATGTTCTAGAAATGTCCCACCCCTTACAATAACCAATAGCTTCAGCTCTCAGGTAAACAGTAAAAATGACATCATCTTTGCCATAAATATTCAAGAAGCGAGTCAACAAGAATCACATTTACAAGCCAACTGGTGTTTAAAAGCTGTGCATGTGTAAACTCTATTTAAGAGCGCACGTCTCCCATGCCGGACTGACTGTCAATTTGCATCCCCCAGATACATAAACAGTATTACCAACAGTGTCAGTTTTGCTTTTAAGCCTGATTCGGATAATAAAACAAGCGAATCGACCAGAGGCACATTTGCAAGCATGACTTAAACTGCAACCTTCATAGAGATCTGTTTTTATTTCATCTTATACAAGATGTGATGTTATAAGCTATTCAAAAAGGTTCACACACACACACACAATATCCATGAGTAAGAGTAAACAGACACTGAAAAAAAATAAAAGTGAGCACGCTCAGTCAACATTTGTCCATCCTAGTAAGGCCTAGTAAGGGGTTTTAGTATGGTGGACAACAGCATTTCTTCAACATGGCGACAACACTCTACTACAGCAGCATATTCTTAGGGGCGGGGTTTCTGGGCATTGTGATGTCACAAGGTCCATTTGTAGTCCAACGAGTCATTTGTTGTACTTTTTAAAATGCAATTTCTGTTAAAGAGAACATCTTCCTTCACATTGAACGTTAAGCGTTGTAACTTTGCAGATCTTTTTATGCTCAAACAGCAACATTACACACTAACTAACACTGAAAAGTGAAAAAACACAATAGAACCTCCTTAAACGCTGCCATCTAAGATCCTTGTTTTGGCCAAACTGTAAATAGCAACTATATAAAAAACCTTGGAATCATTTACAGACAAAATCTTGTATTGTCGGTGGACAAATGATCACACCAGGTCTTTAAAACTAAGGATCCTTTGTTTAGATTCAAAAGCTATATCTTGCTGAACATTTGTGAGGATTATTCATGTTTGGAAAGGGCCAGTATTAGGTTTCAGAACAGAGCTTAAATCTTCTGGTTATCAGCAATGCTGAGTCATTTTAGCAGGGAAAAGAAAGCAAACACTATTTAATGATACTGTATCTGAAACTTAAAACTAAGCCAGTGGAGTTTGCCAGCATATTAAACATTAAGTTCACCAGAAGAGGCTCGGTTCCACTGATAAGAACCTCTGCAATGCCTTTACACGTTCAAAAGGATGATGTTCTTTGTGAAGAACGGATGATACCCACAGTGAACCTCATGAAACGGCTTGTGAAAGGTCCTCTGTCATCAGTTCCCCTCTGCTTGCCTTTATTTCCTTATTTACCTTACTGACTGGAGAACAATGTCCTGACTCACTCTGCATAATGCAGAAGCCACTGAACAGAAATGCAGCAATTTGACCCGCGAGTTCAGGGCTTTGTTTGAAAATATTGTACTTTCTCTCTCCTGGGTATTACTCTGCTGAGAGATGGATGGAACAAAAGCCCCAATGGCTGCGAATGAGTAACTATGTTTACGAGTTCTAACAGGAGGTACATTATTAGACAGGAAATGACAACCAAAACAGAGATGCATCCTGGGCTTGTGGCACAGAGACTGTTATCTGGGGAGATAAGGCATGTTTTTGGAGTTGTAGAAGTGCAGCACAGGAAATGAGTTGAAGAGTGAAGCCTCAACAGCCTGATGACACGGCTCTCCACACAGATGGTTTACCAAGGACTGTGATCATATCTGAGCACTATCAAAAGTGCTGATGGGCTGCTATTCAGCTCTGAAGAAAGCAAAGGCTGAATATAGCCCAAGCAGCTCATTCTAAATACTCACACATTTAATTAAATATTATATAATTACAATTATTATTATATACATATTATATAATAAGTTTCATTTAAAATGAAATCTGTAAAAAGAACAATTAACAGACCAACAATGTTAAAATACTCATCTGTCAACATAAAGGTTCGACATGCAGCTTTTTATTAGCCAATAAAAAAGCAAGCTGGACATTTACTTCCTGTTTTGTCTAACAGGTTTTTGAGTTGGCAAGTGATGGTATCGCTATTGAAATATCCTGCAGTGTTGAATAAATGAGTGCTGCTGGTTTCTTATCCAGCTGCTAGCCATTTGTTCTTTTATTCCAAAAAAATGCAGATAAGCCATTTTACAAATGTTAGAAAGAAAAAGTGAACAACCTAATATTCATAAGCCATTTGACCACATTGAGCAGCCAGGTTTTTATTCTTTTGAGTTTGAGGGCAGACCTCTCTGTTACAACTGAGGTCTAAGGGCCAATGATATACAATAAAAACTTAAAACCGTGACCAAAAACGTTACATAGTGACAATTTAGACATATTTACACATCAAATGTTTTTAATGGAACACCTCATACAAGTACAAAAACACTCAAACAAAAATACTCGTTTTTTATTGGTTTTAACAAACTAAGGAACAAGCTGGCAGAATGTCACTGGGAATGTTCTAGAAGTAAAATCTGCACAGTGACATAAAGCAGTTCCAGGGTCTTATTATTGGAACTGGAGATTCCATTTCAATGGCTGAGGGCGATTCTGTAAATAAAAGGAAGAGTAATGGGAGATCCTGGTGAGCAGGTACACATACTTTATGTTCTTGTTTCTGGTCAAATAAGGGTTCAGGATCAATCTCCAGCTCTGTCTAAACACTCCCGGCTCTCTGCAGACCTTTCGGAGCCAGCAGAGAAGTTTATGGGAAGTTTAAGGAATGTTTTGAACACGTTTCTAAAGCATTGCTATGGAGCTTTGGCCCTGATCCGGCTAAACAACACAGACGGAAGGTCTTATTTCACGTTAATCTTTCCCTCCATCGTGTTTGTTAAAGCTCAAATCTACCAACGATCCACTTTGCAGACCTTCAGTGAACGATTTTAGTATAAAGAGAAATTTAGGCTGAACTGAATCTCTGAAATGACAGACCAAATATTGATTTGATTAATAATGACCTATAATTGAAGCTGTCAGGTCTGATTTTGTGGGAAATGTCAGTTTACCATAATTCATCAGAATGGTCACGTCTGTAACAGACAGAAGACACAGCAAGTATATATCATGTCCCATACGAAGGCATTTGTAGCTTGTTTTTTTTATAGGTGTTGCTTTGAATTTAAACTTGTCAACCACATCAAGACAAACAACTCTGCAAGTCCTTGCAATTTTACATTTCAAACAGAGATGGCGATAGACAGGCAAAATGTATGTACTACAACTTTAAAAGTGTCTCGCACGTGATATACTTTCCGATTTACTGTGTAAAAGACATTTAATTTGAAAACCTAAATAAGTCCTCGGGAAACCACATACAGGTTACCACAGAAGTGGATCTGTCTCCAGATTAAATAAAGGTGTGAATCTTTGCCTTATAAAGGCTGAAACACTCGTCTCCTGCACAAATAAATGGTGTCCTGTATGTGACGTACATAAACAGAACGGAGGGAAAGTATTTCAGAAGTGTAAATCCTAGTCCTGCTTTGTCTCCACAGGCAGAATGTGAAATGGAGGAGGACAATGTTTAGGTGAAGCTTACAGGATGTGCATGAGTCATATGCATGACAGCACAGCCAGAAAAAGTGGCACTAATCGCACCGCAGCTGTCTTAATAGGAAACTGCCTGAGTGACAGAGAAATGAGTGTGAACAGCATTTCACTAGGTTTTGAAATAGAGCCCATGTCTAGTGACTCACGCCAAACTCGAACCTTCTGCCAAAAAAGTCGAACCCGTAACCTATAGCGGCTGCCATGCTTGTTGCTATGGTAACCACTGTCAGGCATGCTCACTGTTGTTAAAGAGAGAAATGTGTGGCTGTGTCCACCCGTGAATGTGAGAGAATGAGAAAGAAGCAGAGAGGGTGACAGATGGTCAGAGTGTAATCTGGTAGTTGTGTTAGCACTGAGCGCTGACGCGGCTCAAAAACGCATGCGGTTAGTTTGAACTGAATTTGTATTGCTCTCGAATGTTGCTGTGTAACTGGACATGCTTCTTTCATGTTTTCTTGAGATGAACGGTGGGAGGGTCCGATACAAGGGCGAGAGGAGAAACACTAACTAAGGGGTTACAAATGATTGTGTTACATAACCATCTGTCATGTCTGGTATAACAGAATCCGGACACACACACAGACAAATATAGACATTAACATACGTGCCTGCACAGTACACTAGTGCAGAATCGAATGCTTGCTGTGTTGTGGAGGAAGGGAGTTGGTTGAGGTAACTGTGGTATGAGTCATTATCAAAAAGGTGATGTTTACCAACCCCATGACATTATAATTGGAGTTTTGTGGATTTTAGTTAATGCTTAACAGCATTAAATTTACAGTCTAATGGGAAAATGAACAAACTAACACTGATGACTCATCCTGCACTCACAAATTTTTGTCCAGTAAGTTTTCTAGAATAAGAGTATCTCTCTCCCAAACACCACCTACTTTTGACTAACAAGTTGCAAATCTTGGCATGGCTACTGAATATTTGAAAAACAGACAAAAACAGGCAAAACACTATTACCACCTAATAATGATGTGTGTGACACAGCATGTTAGAGAACTCTCCTGTGGACTACAGCTTTTAATTTTATGCACAATTAATTATGCATAAACTCAATTACTATATCATCATTTAAATATTAATGTGGAGAGAAAGGGAATGGAGACATGTTGCAGGCTGGACTGAAACTTGCATGCAATGAATGAGAACCACGACTTCACATGCTAACCGCTGTGCCACAGCTCTTTTATCAGACTTAACATTTTGCCTAATGAGTCTACTTTACAAAGCTACATTTATAAGTAGGAATGCTAAGGACAGGATGAACAGTGAAAGCCAGGTATTTTTTTAAACAATGTTAAGCATCAGATGAGATAAGTTGTTTCTTGAAGGTTGTGAGGTTCTCAGCAGATCGTGTGGAGGCTGGTAGCTCATTCTACCAGAAAGAAACAGAATAGATGGATGTTTTGGAGACTGTTCTGGTACCTCATTGTGAGGGAACATTCAGGCATTGCTCATTTACAGAAGGTAGCTGGTGGGAGGGGACGTATATCTGAAGGAGTGAGTTGAGGTAGGAGGGTGAAGTTCCAGTGACTGGACTAGACGCTGCGTTGGGTGCCCAGACAGGAAAAGTCTGATTTTCCTCATGCTGTAGAGCATGTACCACTTTAACAAGTGAAAAGCACCAATAACCCACCCTACAAACTCTGTTGTAATGTTGTAATCTCTACTCCTGCAATGTTGCTTGGACAATCACCACTAGCATAATTTAAAATAAACCTAACATCTAAAACTAGTACTGAAATCAGGAAGAGGGGTGCTGGGTCCCATTACCTCTCATGCAGTCCTCTATCCGGTGGACCAGCTGGTAAGACTTGCAGCGATCCAGCAGAGTTCTGATGGCTGGAAGAGGGTCCAGAATGATGGTCTCTGGGTGAGCATCAATATAATCCTGTAAGACAGGTGCAACAGCTCAGAACAATAACAGCCACAAATAAGACTAATTAAAAATGCATTGTGCTGTTTCTAACAATGCTGGGCGTTATGAAAAAGGCAGTGATCTGACAAACATGTATGAACTGGCACACATACAATAGATGTAAACATGTCACACATACAGCCAGACTGTTACGTCATGCAAACTGTATGCAAAGCTGCAGGGCTGTTTCTTTTACATAACCACTCATCCCCGTCTCTTTCTGTTCCTACCACTGTCCTCATTCACTCAACCTCTCAAATCATCTGAGAACGTGGCTGAAAAGCTTTTCTATAGCTCACAGTTTTTTCTATGCTAGCAACGCTAAGGTCATGGGTTCGATTTTCATGGAATGCAAAGACTCAAACTTTGATACACTAATTAATTAATTATTAATAATCAATCAGAGAAATCAAGGTTATATAAAATAAGCAAACAGCAATTACTGCTTGCAGTGTTAAAGCGTCTCAATGTGACCACAGACCATGTCTAGTGCAAATCTGTGGTCTAGTGCAAATCTATGTCAAATACATAAGAGCTTTCTTAGCGAGAGCCTGGTCTTAAAAGACAGCTTTGTTTAAGAACATTAACAGGCTCAGCACTCTTACGTTCTCATTTAGAGGTCAATGCTGGAGGTGACGTTTCATACAAAGACAAAACAAAAGCCCAACATAGACCGGGATGAAAATCTGAACCAAAGTAACAACAACTTTCCATGCATTATTTATATCATCATAAAAAGAATAATTAAAAAAACCCTTTAGATTTCTATTCCTGCTTCCTAACCAGATTTAGATTCCTGCACTTTATCTGAGCTGCAGATCGTGGCAGAGGCTTCAGACCACAGCCTGTCCTGCATAACACATGTTCTGCTAAGCCAAACATACAGTTCCCACCTGCACACGCTGGACCTGCAGCAGGGACTGAGTGTCGTTCTGGTCTGCCTCCAGGATCAGGTCTGTTAGCTTGTGAATGATGACATCCAGAGGGCCCTGATCCTCTAACGGCTGGCTTAAGTCAAGCTGGGGGAAGAAAGGTGAAAGGTCATCTTATGCTCTCAGATCATGAATGTTCTGCCTAAGGACAAAAAAATAAAGTGCACTGTGTTTTTAAATGAAGTCTCCTGAAAAGAGGCTTTGGGTGACAGAGATTTAAGTTGCCATTCAGTGATAATCTGCCCCTGCAGTGGTCGGTTTACAATGATTCATGAAGAAATCATTCAGACCTGGTTTAGTAAACCTGATTAACTGGTTCAATGTAAGGACACAAATTCTTCACAAAAAAAAATTAAAAAAATCAAACAAGTTTGGACTGACTTGACAGTGGGTAAATGATAACATATTTAAACATATTTTAACATATTAAACATATTTTTTCATTTTTATCTGTTTTGGGTGAACTCTCCCTTTGCTGCATGTTCTCTGGGAATTTCCTGATTTTCCCACCATTTTCTATCTTCTAGTATCAATGAAAGTGGCAAAAGGTGAAAAAAAATAAATGTAACAATCATTAACGTGGATGCATGTAGCTAAACATTCCTTACAGTGATGACAAAAAATATGGCGACATACAGCAACAATGAGAGAATTTAGCTCCCCCAGACCCAGAACTACAGAAGCTTAAATCCTTTATTTAAACTGACTATTAATAAAAACTAAATGACTACAATAAACAAACTCAAAGTATTATTATTAAAGACAACTGGCTTGTTTACAAACCACTATTTAAAAAAGTTTATCCTGTTAACCCCTTAAATTAATTCCTCAAATACTACTAAAAAAAAAAAGTGTACGAAATTCCCTTATATTATTTTTAAAAAGTGGTACATGGAAGTGTTTACATGTGACAATTTCACAGTGAAACAACTACAGCACACTACTTATGACAGAACTAGCGGCTACAATCTCATTTCAATGTAATTTCCTTATATGGGCCTGTATTTAACTTAACTAAATGTTTAAACCCAAATGACTTAAATCCTGCGGTGCTGATGTGCTGACAAACCTGTTCTGTCTATATTAATCTCATGCTCACTGTACACAAACAAGTCGTTTCACCACAAGGTCATGTGGACAGTGGAAACACCCCCCCGTGGCATAACCACTGTGTGTCAATGCCAGAAGTTGTACAATAACCACATCTCTTACTTAGACAGTTTGTTGGCTAAACAGTGGCTTCTATATCACACAGCGGGACTATAAGGTAACAGGAGACAGATCCCTCTAATATAATACAACATAAATACTGTACAACACTTCATGAAAGACAGGTAGTGAAAAATCAATATGATGATACAGTCACATAGATACAGTTCTTGCTGGTTAAAGCGTTTCTTCATTACGCATTTATCAAGACGTGTCATCTGCTTAGCTTTCTGTTAATGAATATTTTATATTTTAAGCACTAAGGTTTACTACAAGCCATTTTTACTAAACATAATAATAAGAGCTGACTGAGGCATTCTCAGTTCACATTAACCACTTTAGAGCTGCTATAACTAAAACCACATTGAACTGCAATGCATACAGAACTGTCATTATGTCATTATTAATGATTATTACTAGACTATGCATCCTACAAGAGACCAATACTGAGCCCTTCTTAACAAACATGGTCTGAGCAGGCTTTATGGAGAACTGTAAGACTGTAGAACCTGTTTTCTTTGTTAATTAAAAACAGAGGAACCAACATGTCAACCGAAAAAAGTGCAATGTTTAAAATGTTAATATAAGAACTAAAACTAAAAAAAAAAAAGTATGCACCCATATAACATATATACTGTATGTTATATAAGACATATACAAGACATTTTAGTATATAAAATGCCACACTGAAACCATTAATTAATAGCAACAACACTGACTCTGTATTGATTCAAAACTCTAAAATAGATTGAAAAAAAATTCAGGGAAATAAACAGTTTTGAGCTGATTCACATAAATGAATTAAACCTAGCAGTCTGACTCTGTGTATTTGCTACTGTAGTTCAATTTAAAGATGCTCTTAACACATTTTGTAACATTCTGTGTCATGTTTACGATTCTGAGAGCCACTTCCATTTCTTCCTGTGTGGAGACACAATGAATCAGTTATTTATGATTCTGTACGTTAACTGAGACATCACAAGTAACTAGACACCAATGTCTGTCCGCCTGCAACCCAAAGCAGCAGGTGACCTGTGATGTCTGTCTGAATGTGTTTAGGGGAGGGATTTTCGCCGACTCATGTTTGCTTAATATTGCACAGCACCCAATAACAAGTGTTGAAGTGTTGAAGTGTGAGCTGTAATAAAGGATAATTAAAACGGAGAATTTTAAAGAATCTATTTAACGCTGGAATTCATAACTTTTGCCTCTCTGTCGCCATCTCTGTTTGAAAAATAAAATTGCAGGTTACATACTTTTCTTTACATCAAGTCAATCAAAGCCAAACTGACAGTTGCCAAGTCAAACTGACACTCAAGCCAAAACTGGAAACTGATACTTAATAATTGATTTTTATTCATCTTTTACCCAAGAAGGTTATGAACTGCAGCTTTAAATGCAGCTTGAGAGGATGTGCCATCCTCTCCAGTCATCACTACAGCACATGGAGAGCTCGTGACAGAAATGAGTGGGCGGGGCCAGATGCTGATCCAGTCTTTCACTGATGAGTCATTCCACTGTAAGAAATTATGGGCAGATGGCTGACGGAGGGAGACGTGCAGAACAGAAAGCTGAAGATGGACTGAGGTGTTTCGTGCAGCGAATCACATTCTAAATCTGTCACTTACAGTTAAAATCATCAGGAGATGATCAGAACTAGTAGACAATTTTGAAAGCTGTAGGGGTTTTATCTACTATAGAAATACATTACTGCATTAGAGTCAGATGGCATTATATCACTGCATTATTGGGAAGTCAATTTCTCACATCAAAAGTTAAATATTTACAATTCTTCAAGTTTATATAAAGCTATTAGGCTTTTATTAAATATTATTTTCATTGCTCACGCAACTTCAGTGACATCAGCAACAAAAGTCAAGTCGTTTTATAGGTGAAGCAAGGTTTTACATTTTGAAAGACATTTTTCTTTTGTATAGCTGATAAATTGCACAAAATAGGGGCAATATTGCATGTTTAAGTGCATTTTAGTTTGACTTTAATCAAACCCAAAACAAGCATCTGCAGTTAAACATTCTGTTTGTGGAGGAACTGTGGAACCAACGTCGGAACCAAAAATATACTAAGAAGGGAACAAAGAGTTGCAGGAGGGTAAAATCCATCCCGCTAATGTCACCGTTCTTTAATCTTCCCTCATTCATAAAATATTGACACTCTTCCCAGCCAGCGTTCATGTTTGATGGATCCATTACAGAAAATTAGCTGGGAATGGGTATGAAAGTATATTGAGGACCCTACAGGCTGCTGTGGGTCTAATGAGATATAAACGGCTGAAAAGCTCCACATGATAAGTGCTGTGTCCGTGAAAGTGCTCGTCTCATGATTCATCTCATTATGCCCATCGAAGAAAAAACTGACCAAGATTGTACATGAAGTATTGCAGACACTTTATGGACCTATTTTACATCTGAGGGAAACAGGAAATGCTCTTCAGGCTAATGGAGCCTCAGAGTGGGAGAATTAAATATGAATCATGTTGCGTTTATGAAGGAAACGAGAAAGATGAAAGTATTGTCTAGATTAACTATAACCAAAGATACAAGGAATCGCTGGAATCACTTTCAGAGCAACTTTTTTTTCCAGCTGATGAATTATAAAACAACAATCAAAATGTATTTGAATTTAAAGGGCTTGTGCATTTACTGCAATGCAAGTTCAGAATAATGTTTATCATCTGTTGGTGTTGATGCTAATATAGTTATTTTTATAGTTATTGTTCTTAATATGAACAGGCCTTTAGGATATAGTAAATCCAAGTAGTACAGTTGTGTGGAATGCTGATTAAAAAACTGATTGAGTCACAACACCTGCAACTAAAAATATAAAAACCGGTGATGATTTAATAAATACACCTCACTAACTGACTAATCAGCCACTGTGACTTATTTTTAATAATGGTCTTAAATTATGAAGGACATAAGGTCATAAGGTCAACAGAATGGGAGGTCCTCACAATGATGGCTGTAAAAATATACGTATGAGGGCCTGAAAAAAATTCCATGAAGCCTGTGCTTGCCTGTTTATTTACTCAGTCCTGTCTTTGTCTTTCCCAGACTTAAATAAAAAGATGGGATGTCAGCCTCAAGAGACTGTTGGGATTTTAGATGTGACCTCCAGATTACAGTGAATGTCAAGCACACACATGAAATATTATGACGTTGAGAGAACTTCAACAGAAAAGTATATTTGAACATTTTGTACACCATAAAAAAGGAGTTTGGGGTGGTTGCCAAGATGTTAGGGTCATGCAGGTGCCAGGATGTTCTGGCTGGTTGCTAGGACAGTGACAACCAGTTGCTAGGGTGTTCTGGAAGGTATCTTACTGCCACAAGTTAGAACTCAAGGTTGGAAGAGAAACAGCCGTTCCTAAACCATAGTTACAGACTAAACTGTAAGGATTTGTAAGGAAGGCTCAAATTTTATTAAATGTGATTGGTTAAGATTTGCTTTACTGGTGAGAAGTTTGGTCAGATTATGTGAGGAGGTTTGATGCTTGTTGAACGCTGAATGCTTTGTTGAATATTAAAACACTACTATTAGCCAAAGTCAATGAGAACAATTTGGGCTTAACTATTAAAACAATCTTTCTAATGACAACAAACTAGCCACACTTACCATTGTCAACAATAATATAAACAGATAAAGATTTATTTTGTGTTTAGCAGTTTTTTTGTACTAAACCTGTACTCAATAAAAAAAACAGAGAGCTATGTAAGAGGCCCCAACCATTTCCTTGGATGGAAAAGCACCAATCTTCACCAATTTTGCTGTTACCCTGGATACATGTCAAAACAGCTTGTATATTATTGTCTTAAAAGTGAAAGTTTCTTATTGAATCAGACACACTTTTGCGTTCTGTCCAGAAAAAATAAGAACTAATATCATTCACCAATACTGATAAACTAATACTGATAGGAGTGTTTTTAAAAGTAGTTAAGTTTGCAATAGTTCATATACAAACAAAGAGTTCACTTACCTGAACAACTTCTATTCCTCT
Organism: Ambastaia sidthimunki; assembly: GCA_036877625.1. Lineage (NCBI taxonomy): Eukaryota > Metazoa > Chordata > Actinopteri > Cypriniformes > Botiidae > Ambastaia > Ambastaia sidthimunki. Next base: position 10,826 of record JAZGTK010001602.1, on the reverse strand, counting down.
TTTCCTAAAAGAAAGAACAAACACAATAACTGTTAGTTTTTGTTTTGTTTTTATATGCCCGGGGCCAAGTTAATACGCATAGAAAAGGATATTAAATTAACATGTTAAAATTCAACATATCACAGCAGATTACTTTCTGACATGGAAATGAAGCTTGGATAAAAATATCGGTTGCTTAGCAACACTGGAGATCCAGAGAAGCTCTACAGTCCTACTGGCTGTATGAATCAAATCAACACAAGTTAAAGCTGGATTGTGTTCCAATCATCACTACCATCAACATGCCTGTGCAGGCTGTGCTCTCAACATCTAGACCAGACAACATCAAGCACTAGTCAACATAAGACTCTTTAATGCTTACAGCGCCAGTGCTTTCAGAAGAGAGCAAAAACAGCTGACAAGATAAAGAAAAATCCAGACAGAATGTGTGTTGTAGGTCAGAAACATACTCTGTTTAAACAGACTTGAATGCTAAGCCAATGCATTGCAAGCACGTTGCCCTGTTTTGCACATTTAAGCATTCATGCATTAATTAATGTAGAGGTAACAAACCTCAGTACTCAAGGGGGTGATTAAGTTACTTTTGAATGACTGCACTATTAAGCCTAATGTGATATTTAAATGGCTAGCTATAAACACAGCAATAGTTTAACTAACTTCAACATGTTCAGCAAGATTCTATTTAAACTGTTGCTACATTATGACAGTAGTCGAGACATGAGGAAAACTGACCATAGAAGAAGAAGGTAATGTGATATACTGCCTCTTGCAGCCACATTTACAATGTAATGCACATTTGCTATGTATAATAAATTGTGCTCTGTAATGTTATAGACAGTAACAACATGTAAAATCCAATTTGTAAGTAGAAATGTTTGTATACTTGTACTTATATGGAGTACAATTACAGAACCTGATAAGAGATTTAATGTAAAGTGGGTGTAAAAAAGATAAAAATTAGAAATTTAATTTGTGTGTGGGGGTGAGTAAAGTGCAAGGAAACAGTTATTGAATTTATTTTAACCAATCTTATGTCAAGAAACTTCATATGACGAAGACGCAAGAAAAATCATATGAGAGTTTGTGAAAGGGATTTAAGGCTGTTTTCTGTGTGTGGGGTCACATGAGGTTAGTCACTAAGGGAGCAGGATTATTTTGGTGGGATTTAAAAAATATCAGCTCTGTGCAGCCTTCTAGATATGGAAACTAAAAACATACATCCAAAAATACCCAAGTTTTAAGCTGTGGTTTTAAAACCCCACTGCTTCCCTGGAAATCAGAGGCCTGTCAAAGTGAACACGCATACCTCCTGAATGTGGAGTACACTGTCAGAATTACATTCATCAAAACCAGGAGCAAAGGGTGCGAATATGACATTCACTGGGATGAAAAGTAATTAAAAAACAGCAAGAAAGTGCAAATGGAAGCATGGGTAGTTTTTATTGTGGTCTGAATTTTAAACGTAGATTAAAAGGCCACTGGCTTAGACATCTAATTAAACACTCTTATAAAAACAAAATAGAAGCAACTATCAGTATTGTACCATGTCCTAATGGCAACAAGAAAAGGGTGTAAGGATATTCTGTAAAAAAAAAAATACTGGGCTAACCAGCCCAAGCCAAGACAATCTAACAGCAGTATTATGTAAAACAAGACGAAGAGTTTTGACTCAGCTCGGTCATGGTGGCAGATCAAGGCCGCTGGATTTAGAGATACGTACAGTTGTAGGTGTGGCTCAGATTTCAACACTGGGCTTTATTCTATCTGCCTAAAGCAGAATATTAAAAAGAAAAACATGGAGAGTGTAATCTTTTATTTTGACTAGGATATGAGATACGAGGTGAGAGACCGCAAGAGAATGATTTGTTCAGTTTAATGCTTAACAACACATTCTCGTTAATGTAACGAGGTTAAAATAACGACTCGCCTGCTCTGGTCTGGAACGCAGTGAGCACAAACACAGCAGAGTGATTCTGTGACTTTGTTTGGTTAAAAATGAACAAACGTTTGTTATTGAGCAAGTTCATAGATCAGTGTTCAAAGTAGTCTTTTTACCTTACCCTGATTCACAACAGTAAGTTTATAATAACAATATATAACTAGATGTTCCATAAAGAGCACAATTTAAGAAAAGCTGGCCTTGATGATATGTTTTTAAAACAAATCCCATGTTTGTTTGCTTGCTTGTTTGTTTGTTTTATTTTATTTTAAACGTCACTACAACTTCTATGGCTATTTTCATACCAAAAACATTTTGATACAAATTGATATGGTTTATAAATCTATGTTTACTAAACCAAACTATATCTGGTTTAACTTTGATACAGAAGTTCTTCCAATTTGTTCTGAAATATCCAATAAGCCCAAAATCCAGTCAGACTTGTTTGTGATTTAAAGATATGTCCATAAAAAGTCCATAATTCACTGAACACATTCCTATCATAAGTCTGGCAGATATAAGGACTTGTGTGTGGTTATATACCACAAACACGGCTTCACCAACCGTTACTGCTCCACTCACTTCTATAATGACGAATGTAATGATAACACGGCACCTCAACTTCCTGTGAGAATTAGACATGCAAAAGTTTAGCATTTTCAGTTTGAGCGTCATGAGGCATGACTAAAATATCAACAGTAGGGGTCATTTCAAAATTAATTAATAATCAATATTAATAATATTAATAACTTTAAGTACAACATAGTACTGTACAATAAACAATGCCATGTGGTGTGGCACACTGCAGAACGGCATCGTGGGACATCTGCAGCGGCACAAGCCACAAAGCGTGTACAAACAAACATAGTTTTTAGTTATGGTTAAACAAACAAACTAAACCTCTACATCACTCTGTATTTAAATGGCAGCATTTAGGCAGTAATTGCAATCACAAATTTCATTAAAACAGGACAAAAGACACAGAAAAGACAATCTGAATATATATCTGCTTTATTTCAGAATGTAATTGGTCGAAAGATGGTGACCTCATTGCTTTAAGAGCACAATCACAACCTCTCATGGCCTCTGTTTACCCCCACAGTAAAAAGAGAATATCATTCAAAACAATCAGCTGTCTGGGACATGCACAATTTAACAGGACAAACGTTTATTGTTACCAAAAACACACACTGTTTCCGCCTGCCGTTGTTGCTATGCCTTCTTTGTTGCCAGGGTTACAAATAAACCTAAACAACAGTTATCAGTTATCTGTTGAGTTTGTAGCTTTCAATAAATTGTGAAATGAGAAAGGTAAAGGTAGAGACGTATTCTCGATTAACAAGGTTTTTTACAGGGTATTTTTTTATAAACTACATTTACAATGAGCACTTTCTTAATGAAGTGCTCTAGAGACTAGCGTAGCAGCAAAAATAGATTTTCACTATAGAACATTTTAATAGTTTTTTTAGCTCTAAAACAGTCAAAGAATTGTGTCACATATAAATAGTCTATTTGCTTCAGACAAAAAAAACAACCCAGTTAGTGTTTAGACAAACCTTTCTGTTTTACACTAGACCCAAAGTCATGACTGTGCAGCTCTGATTGGTCAGAGCACTCACACGCAACCAGCAGTGTGCAGCAGAAATCCAGTTTCAAAACCAATTCTGTTTTTGTTGTGTGTGTAGCCTGATAAACTAGAACCAATTTAAAAGTAACTCTCCTGAACTGGTTCACAAATAAATATATCATCATAAATCCAAATCAAAACATCAAAATAAGTATCAATGATTACCAATAAAAATGGTAAAAAACAAAAATTAAAAAGCTCTCCCTCAATAACTTATGACTTTTTGATACTTTTGTGGTTCTTTTTGTCATTTTACAGCTCGACAGCCTCAATTCCACTTTTATTGCATGAGAAACAGCAGCTTGGACAACCTTTACAATATGTTATGCTGTGTTTTATATGCACACACCCACTACTGCTTTTAAAGCTGGTGCTACAGCAATACAGTGATGAAAGTAATTACATTTTGTCTTCTGGTCACTCAGAACATCAACCCCCCTGGGGAAATCTAGATTTCACACGGGGAAGGATGTCCTAGAAAATGATGCAATGAACAGCATTTGAGGCAAAATGTGACAAAACAGTTATGTCATAACTCATATCACCTCTGGACAGCTAGAGTAATTTGGCTAAAAAGGTTGTGAAGAGATTACAATTTTAATCCACAAAAAATGTTTAATCTGTGCTAGTCAGAATGTCACCAATACATCCAAAGAAAACTTGTCTGAGTGTTCCTGTAGCTCAACTGGTAGAACATTGTGTTAGCAGCGCAAAGGTTGTGGGTTTGATCCCAGGGAATACAAGTACTGATCAAATGTATACCTTGAATTCACTGTAAGTCGCTTTGAATAAAAGCGTCTGCCAAATGAATAAATGTAAATGTAAAACGATTTGAAACAGATAAGAAATGTGTGTACAGATATCCCTCCAATCTATCCAACAGTTAATACAAAGCAACTTACACAACCCTGAGTTTACCGAACATTAAAATATTTGGCATGGTTTTAAAATCAGACAAATATCATTACTGCTGGCTGTCTAGCAGAAAACCTTTTGTTTTAAATCCCCCAAACTATGACTGAGAAACTGCTGCGTATTTTCCCTCTGAGTTTATAGTCATGTGAATTAATGGATTAATTGATTAAACTATCCAAGACAATATGAACTACACTATAACTCGCTCACATATCTACAACAAAGCACTGAGCAGGCAGTTGAAGAGACGCCCTAATGATGCAGTGATGTCATAGATTGTTATCTTGCGGTACAGAACAGTCATTTCACCATCTGTGAATTCAAACCTTCATCCATTCGGTGTTTTCATTAATGCAAAAGTTCATTTCATGTGTACAATCTAGTAACTTCATTCAAATCATGCATCGCCGTTTTAAAACTTCTCATCTAGTCACGAGAACAGACGTTTGCCCTTGGGAACTGTCACAAAACTAAAAGATATTGTTTTATTATAAGTGACACAGCCCCAGAAACATTTATTGTTGTAGTAGTGGTTGACAAACTGATGTATTTGACCATTATATAGAATCAGAAAGTGTTTAAAAGCCAAATATTGACTGACTCATTGATGTATCACGGGGGTCCATAAAGGCACTGCAGTGGGATCCGTGGTTAACAAATATTTTTATAAAAGCTTAAGCGCTTTTCACAATACATATTCAAAGCAGTTTTGTTGTAAAGTTGTAAAGCAGACAGGTGTTTTGTTAGAAGTGATTTTAAAATTTCACAAGTACGGGTTATGCTGTTAACTTATACTGTATATGCATTAAAGCAGAAGTAATGATCAGAGGTCAACATCATCTTTACACAGTGTTGGGTTAATCTCTCTGTCCAAGTATACGTAACACAATGGATGATAAATATATTTACTGATCTCACCTCTGTTTTCAGAGCAGAGGCTTTATAGAGCTTTATATAAATTATAGAGCTTTAGCTTTATAGAGTATATATGCTGGATAAAGTCAAGCTACAACCACATTATCCAGGTCTATTAGGCCAAATTCCCCCAAACATTATAAATCAAAGAAGTACAAAAAATAATTGCACTTAATATTTATCACAAGAAAGAAAAGGAAACTTTTGTTTTAAACTGTCCCTTAAGAATTTACATGTGCAATACAGAAATAAATCCCAGAATTCTCTGTGCACTGGCTGACAGAGTTAACCGCCTACAGTGATCACATTGTTCTGATCCCTCTATCCTTCACTTTCTCCCAGCTTATTCACACACACACACACACACACTCACACAATCCCAGGCCACTCAGGAAATCCGATACAACACTGGCTTCACACATTACACCATTGTTCATTCAGCTGGAAAGACAGTGAAGCACAACAAGCAACGACTGGACACAAAAAAAGAATCACACACAATCTCTCGCTCTCACTCACACATTTACTATGAACACAAAGTCCTGTGTGTAACCACATTCAGTTCACTCACGTTTCACAGCCTATACAAACACAGAACCCAAGTTCTTGGTTTCACAGTGCTTTGCTATACGAAATGTCTCTCTCTTTTTCTCGCAGTCTGCTAACTGTCTCTCGCCCTCTGACTGCTAAATAAGAATCCAGGGACCCTTAAATGATGAGTAAGGGAATCTGTACGATTGCAAAGTCGTAGAGAATGAAAGTGTTGGTGGAGTGATACGGCACAGCAGGTCAGAACTGGTCACCTAAACGCACCACATAAAATCATTCAAGTGTGCTACAGTTGAAACAGCAAAGACTCATTAGCCAAAACACATTCGGGGTGGAACGAAAGACCGGTTTTAGGAAAATACTCAGCGATACTTATACAGCTTGTTGTGTTTTTAAATAAGCAAACTACCCTTATGGTAACAAATATTATAATAAATGCAACCACCCACTCTTAAAGACACAGTATGTAATTTTCACAGCTAAAAGTAACATATTCAAAATGACAATGAAGGCGTAGCTTGATGATGCTGTGAAGGAGTGTGGAATGATGGGAGCTGTCGACAGGACTTAAAAATCTTGTTCATTGATGAGGTAACATTTTATAACCAATATGTTTCATCACATGATTTTATATATCAATTAGCTGCAAACTAGCATAATGTTCAATAAACAATAAAACAGTCATACTAAAGCTAAAACTGAAGATAACATGGACATGATGCCATTGACAGGCAAACATTATGTACAACACTGTGCTAGTGGGTACTAGCAATGCAACAATCTTTAAAAACTCTTAAATGGCTTATTGGCATATGGTCCCATTAAAAACCTGTAACTTTCCTATTAATAAAAACTTTCCTATTACTTCTAGTGGAAAAGGTTCTTCAGACTGTAGAGAATGTTCCTTTAAGAAATGTCAAAAGTTCTCTGGAGAACCAAAAACGGTTCCTCTGTGGCTTTACTGTGAAGCCACATTCAAAACATCTCTAGTAAAACACAGCAGATTAGACTGACACATTTTGTTCAGAAAATGTGAGTGGTGTTTGTCTGTACTGATGTCGGCCCCATGATGCTGCAGTGTTGTGGGTGGTTGCCACAGCATTGCTATGACAGTTAAGAGTGGTTATTAGCACTGCTATATGGTTGTCATGGTGTTCTGGATAGTTGCAATGTGGTTGCTTCCATTCAAGTAAGGACCAATCTTAAGTCTACATGATACTCAGGTAGTCAGATATTGCTTGGGTCACTATGGGATTTTTGCTTGTTTATCATCTGTCAGGAGAAAACCATGAGTTCAATCACTTGGAAAATTAAAAGCACATCTCTCTCATAATGCCACAAAATCTTTGGTATTTATATAAATTGTCTGTTCTGTGAGAAGAGCTTCATGCCAAAATTCAATACTTATGGTTAGGTGTTTGTTCAACTGCTAACATAAAAGCAACCAACACCAGAAATCTGCTTAATTCAGAAACACATTCTGTCAACCTAAACAACAATTTCTGCTCATAAGGCACTTCCTGAAAATTGTTCTCCAGATGAACTGCTGACCACAAGTGAACAACTACCCCAGGGCAACAAGCAACCCGCTGTGCTCTTACACAATAACACAGGTAGGAGGACAACCATGGTAATAAAAATGGATCTGCGATCTCCTCTCACCTGCACATCTCTGCAAACGCCAAGAAATTGAGTTTCTTCATCTTCTTTTCGCTGAGCCAGTAGCCCACTCGTCTGCCCCTCAGGAAGGTCTGCATCTTCACCAATGTCACCCCACCGAAAACAGGAAACACTCTTCTTACACAACCCTGTTAAGCCAGAAGTGATGAACCGTCTTAAATAAGCATTTAACCTTGTTTATTAGTGTTAGACAAAGTGCACTTTCTAGACAAACGCTAAGTAAATAAGCCTGGACTAAATTTGAAGGTCCTCTTCAAAGAGATGTTCAGGTTAGGTTGGACATCTCCATGTTTCAAAACCAAGTTGGCTGTAAAGGAAATTCAAAGGTTTAATTCGTAGGCTCGACGATTTATATTCGAGCCTGGATGTTTATTTGAACGTTCACGACTAATATTCGAGTCTGAACGTTTAGTCGATTATTGTACGATCAAAAACATAATCGCAGCGTTTATTCGTCAGAGGAAAGTGCCTGTCATGTCCAAAACGCTGTCCAGGAAGACAGCTCGCATGTGTTGAGACACATCCCGTCTATCAGCCCTGAATAACTGTAGCTGTTAATGTACCATTGTTTGCTACTAAAGATACTGTTCAAGATCTTATCCCTGTACAAATTTCTGTCCATTTGAAAAAATGTGGAAAAAACAAGGGGCTCAGTAGGACCCCTGAATTCCGCCATAAACAGCCCATTCAACAGCAGCACAAACAAGCTAGCACTCCACCTACTTTCACACTCAGATCATCTCAAGTCTGACTGATGGATGTTAGAAACCTTCTACTTTTGTTGTATCCCTGGTCGACACACTAAAAGGCAGACGAAGTAGTTTAAATACCTGTCTAGTGCATGTTTCGAGCTCCGACCAGATAGCACTTAGCTAGCTGGAGGGCAGTCTGGTCTCCATAACTCGTGCTGTCGTCTGTCTGTCGCTGTGACTGCGAGTTAAAAGCTCTCTGGTGGTGGTCAGATGGTTTGAATGCGATTTGCTCTCAATCCAGATCTGGGGCTGGGCTCACTTCAGTCCGGCTAACGCGTGTGTGTGTTGCTCCTTAAGCATGACAAGAGGATTGAGCGGTTTCAGCGCCTCGCTGCTGCTGAATCGACTGTGATGTTATTTAACAATGACCGCTAAGGGGCGTCAGTGCAACATGTACTGTCATTGAGAAAACTTCTCATGAAGTGTGGGTTAAAACAAGAAAATAAATGTAATCCAGCGAGTTATATGTTTGAAAAACCCAAGAAAATAGATAACTGCTGTAAATTAGGGTTTGTAATAACAAATGTTTTGCAAATATAATGTTAGTTCTTATTTTCCTAAAATTGATCCAGGCTCTTAGTTTAATTTTTTTGCTTTTGAATATCTTTCTTACATTACAGAAGACTACTGGAAAACTTTGTCACATTAACATTTCTCGATGCTAAATCTATTTTGTGATAACACCATTAACCAGAGGACACTGTTAAGACTTCCACAAGTACTAAAAAAAAACAGAGAAAAAAACCCACCAAATATACACCAGGCAGCAGATGTTTAATGCATACATGTTTGTACAGCTAACATTTCATTGAACTGCTTAGGACACAACTCAACACGTAGAAAAAATAAAGGGACCACGCACATCTAAATACACGATAACAGAAAACCCATTATGTACAACATAAAAATATATAATTTTCATAATCTTAACCACATGTACAAAGGTTTAAAAATGTATTTACAAGCATCCAAAGCATTTCGTTAGTCTAGTGTGACAAAAAACAGAAGTGCCTCTGGCCAAACAGCACAGGTCACATGAACGCTGTGTTTGTTTGTGATTGGCTGTCTCTCCTCAGTGTCTGACAGCAGGGCTGGCCAGGAGACCCAGGATGGTGGAGAGACAGTGTAGCTTCTCTTTGACCAGCTCTGGTAACTTCTCATTCTCTTTATATCTGTGAGGGAACAGACATCATGTAGGATATAATGTAGGATGGCAACTAACGAAACTTAAATTGATCCTATTCATTATCTTTAAAATAAATGTCCCTAATTTTTTTGTGTAAATTAAGGTAAGGTCAGATGGGTGGGGAAATAATAATAAAATAACAATATTAACTAATAATATAATTGTATTTTTTACAATCCAATTAATTGCAATTAAGCTCAAGCCCATCCTTCACTATTTTACATGTCGTGAATGCAGTTTCACTGTCTATGAATCATATATGAACTATATGAAGACAGTCTGTACCTGGTGATGTGTCCATCAGAGGAAGTGAAAGTGATGCAGGAGACACCGGCCTGCACCATCAGCTGAGATCCATCATTAAACTGAACCCAGACCTCACCGCTTGTAAGCTGAACACACAACATATACACTGTAACTGTGAATACTATATTTTACTATAACTTACTACAATAACATTATTTTATTATATTTAATAATCCAAAAATAATTTTACCTGAGATGCCCAGCCAATGTTTGGCACAAAAATGGACTTGAGCACTTTTCCTGAGTTAATGGTGCGTTCATCTTTGGGTGACTGGGGTGAGCTGCCTTTAGCCACACTGGCTGTGGTGAAGTCTGACCCAGTGTAGGAAATCATCTAGAGATATCATTATAATTCAGTTAGTGTTTGTTAAACATGTCTGAGTATGACACATTGAAGTAATGGCTATGGTTTGAGTATATACCGATGGTGTGATGTGTGGGGGCTGAGGTGGGCTTAGGCACACTTGGGCGACCTCTGCAGGGCTGGAGTCAGAGGAACACTGAGGCTGAGGGGCTGGGAAAGCAGGACTGGTGGGTTTCCTGATGGACGAACAGACATGCGATATGATCACAGTCAAGACTTTTAGTCTAACGTTTATCAGTCCAATTATAAGCAACATGTTGAATGGCTAAATCTTTTGACAGCCATGAAATCATTTACATAACAAATAAGCTCTTTTCCCCCAAAATGTTCATTACCGCAATGCATCCAGACATTTTACTATGCCACTGGTAGTGATTCTACTTTTCTACTATATTATAGTAAAAACATACTGTAATGGTAGTAACAAATACTACCATGATGAATAAATCCATGAAGATTTAACTTTTTTTGTCCTTAATTAACAAGAAAATGCCACAAAGATAACTTAATAGTTTATAAATTGTCTAAGGCTCACCTGCCGATAGTGATGGGAAAGAATGGAGTGCTTTTAGCGCTGCGCTGCTCCTCAGCAG
>JAZGTK010001601.1:0-37977 GCA_036877625.1 Ambastaia sidthimunki | reverse complement strand
AAAAGGCACGCAATGGAGCAACGCCCTTTGAAAGCGCCCTTTAATCAGGTATTTCCAGTTATATCACCTTACAAACACGCACAGTGATAGTGTCAGGTGGATGTCCGGTGGTATTTTGGTATAGGCAAATCAATTTTTGTTCCAAGAAGGTTCTAGGAACGTTAGTATTCAGTTGCAAATAATAATACACAAAAATGTTCCTAGGACGTTACAAACAAACAAAAAGGAAATACAAACGCTAGAGAAATATTCAGTATTTGCTCGGTACATACCGTTGAATTTATATGCTGCTTAAAATTCTACAGCATTTTTAAGATTTGGTAAGTTTATCACCTAGTGATTGAACTACATTACCAGGGTTTAATAAGCTGCCAATTTGTGGAGATCACTGTATCAGCGAATAACCATACCTGATTAATATTTTTGGTTTAGTTCCACCTGTTGGTAGTTCTTTTAATGATTCTGCTTTTAAAATTGATCAATAGCCTTGTTATGTCTAAGACCATGATGCAAAAATAAAAACTCTGAAGTGAAAATAATTTACCTCAAGTTTTTCCAAACCCATATGACTCACACTGAAACACTAAAAGGAGAAGATGACTTCTGCATGATAAATGTATTAAAAAAACTCCCTTCGCATATTTTCTTTGCTTATGCTCCACAAAACAAAGAAAGTAATAGCAATGGAATGAAATAGCATGTGGAGGAAATAACAACTACAGAAACTTCTGCTGTACTATAAAGTATAGTAAATAATGCAAAGTACTAAAGCTTAAGTAGATATTGAGTAAAATAATTATGTTCAATGTGCCAATATATTTATAATATTTTGGCCATACTGCTCTCTTCACATCAGCACCGTTCATTTAAAAACTATATTGAATGACCAGAGCCATCAGTATCAGTCAGAGTTTCTGACTGTTATTGTGATTGTTTTGGCAGTAAAACTGAGGGGAGGTTAATTTTGGAAAACAAGCCTATTAGTGATGTGGGGTGAAGCCTTTGTAATGGGATGTCTTTTACTTGTTTTTTGTGACTCCCCAAAATGTGAATGTTTGTTTTGTCATTTGTCACTGTATATGTCAATATAAATGTGGTGTTGTCAAAGTATGTTTAGTGTGTTAATCTACTCAAGGCAACAGGACCCAAAAATATGCCATTAGGAAATTGACAGCAGTAATTTAGACACAAAAGCAAAACACACACACACGCACGCACACACACACAAACACACAAATAGCTTCCATGAAATCTACTGTCATCCTCATATTCTGTAAGCATACACATAATTATACTTTATCAAAGTTTAATACAGCCTTATTCCAGAGCAATGTATTTTCATATTGATCTTACGACCTGTCCTGTATTTACAGTTTATGATGGTACGGACCTCTCAAATTAACATCCACACAAGCTCTGGCAGTCTCTCAGACCTGACCTCTGACACCTGGATCTATATCTGCTGCTGGGAGCGGTGTGTATCCCTCAGGGAGTTGTTTTCTGCTGTCACCTCACCCCAAATCTTCAAGTCAGGATCTCCCGTCACACTTGAAAAGTTTCATGCCTTTTTACTCTATTGATGATTACTTATAGTTCTTATTTCTTTAGGTGTATTTATAGATCCTCTTTTCAAAGTATACTTATTTATATGTTTATTGCATCTTATAGGTGTTGTAAATTTTCAAATTTATAGCAAAGGTGAATATTACTATTTTTAAACAAAAAACATAGACTTACATTAAAGAAGGGATCCAAGTATGTATCTAAAAAAACAACCAGAACACCCTCGTAACCACTTAGCAATGTGCTAGAAATCCACCCAGAATGCAACTGCATTGGCCCACTGTATCTCCTAGACTCAGCAGCTAAAAGATACAACAAACCACAAAACCCACCAAAACTAGCCAGCTAAGCTAGCTGGACGCCTTGCTAGCCATTGTATAATAGTTTAATCAATATTTTTAGCAGTCGTGTTCTGCTTTTTTAACATTTTTTTCTTGTTTTTTCTTTTTATTTGTAATTACGCAACATCAATGAGAAACAATTTGAGAAACCATCTCTGAATTTCCTTTCCTCTTCCGCCAGTCCAACTCTGTTGCTTTGTTCATCTTCAGCTCCCTCAATCTCTCTTTCCCATTCTCTCCCTCCTTCCAATGGTCTTCTTACAGATGGAGATTAACTCTGTGCTGGAGAGCCATCCGTTTCCCTGACTGTTTGTTATTAAAGAGATGGATGGTGGCTTGCAGTGCCAGCCTGCCACAACTGCAATTACAGCAGGGCCGTGATAAATAGAGGCAGAGTAGCAGGAGATGGAGAGAAGGAGATAGAGAGGGGGGCATCTATCACGCCCCTTAATCTACCTGTCACTCTGGGGGTGGGGTTGGAAAGCAGGAGTGAGAGGAGGAAGAATTAAAGAGAGATTTTGACCTGGCTAAATTCTCCTCTGGTGATATAAAAGATGCAAATGTGTCTGCTTAGCTTTGCATTCTTTATAATTGTGGAAAATCTGTACATCAGTCAGTTCTCAAGAACAGTGTTTTTTTTATTACATATTCATGTTACATTAACAAATTATGAGTCTGACTCTTAAGACTCTGACTTCTGTGATTACATCAATGGTGGGTCACGTACAGCAGAGATAATACAATGCTAAATGTAAAGAAATGAAGTTTTGTGGGGAAATATTTGGCATTGCCTTGGTTTGCCATTTAATGTTAGATTAGAGTGTGATGCTAATGACATCAGCCATCAGACAGTGTATATGTGACATTTATGGGTGGGTAAATCAGACAATTAGTAAAATTCTAAAAGGGAATATAAAGAAGTACTCAAGATTATCTTGTTTACAAAATGTATCAAGTTCAATTCTTGGGTGGTACAAACCTCATAAATGCAAATCTAATATGTAGTTTTCCTTGAAAGCACTCATTGTAGCAGTCTGGGAAGCGTCCTGGGAACAAAACTTTATTCTTGGCAGACTAATTAAAACCTGTGCAGTCTGACTTCTAGGAATTGTGTTAGACCAGCCAGTTTGTTTGGAACTGTGTTTTCAGTCAGCTCTTGCCAGTTTTGTGAGGAAAATGCATGAGGCGGTTAGTGAAGGATCTGTTATGTGCGGTATGGGGCTGAGAACATAAAAAACATTTGATTTAGTCACAAACCATTTAGTCAAAGTGCTTAGAAGAACAATTTCTTTCTTACCTTTATGCAGTATAAAGAGCCTTTCTCCACTACAAAGAAACTTTTGTAAAACACAAAGGTTCCACAAATTGTAAAAATTTTTAAATTGTTCTTCTATGGCATTGCAAAGTGTAGTTTAAAAGTGTGTTGCCCTTTGATTTTCCATTTCTCTACTTCTACATGTCCAAAGAATATCAAAGAGAGGTTAAAATTTCTGTAAATTTCTGCATTATTTACTGACAAGTATTAAAATATAAAGGGATAAGAGGAAACAGTCAGGAGAAATTGGGTGAGGAGAATATTAGAAAACATCCTAAGACACAGTTGCACAGATGATGGATGGACAGATGTGGAAAAGGACAGAGGGAGGTAAGAGAGAAGGCCATAGGAGGAACGCTAAGCCAAGTGCTCAATAAATCTAATGGAAGGTCTGCTTTGCATCAGGCACTGACAGATTGTTGCCGAGGTGTTATGATGTATGGCTGCTTTACTGCATGCTGCATAACATTTTCTGTGTTTTTGCTGTACTTGAAAAGAATGTTAAAACTTTCGTTATGAGCTATCTGAATGCTATATAACCTTTTCTCAAAGTGTGTTGTGTTTCCTTTTAATCTTAAAGATGTCTTAGCACACTACCAAAATTCTTATGATAAAGTAGATGTAGGATAATGAAATTCAGATCTTTACACACTATAATAGGACTTTATTTCACAAGCAAAAATCTTTTTTTTTACATGATTAATGTACAGAACATGTCTGCAACACATTTTCATACAGTGTAGCATAGAATTCCTGTTTACACAAGTGCATGTGTGTGCTTTTTCTCTAGAGCATGTGTGTGTGTGTGTTTTCAATCAGCATGTAGAGTCATCTGTAAGTGTCGTGCTGTGACCTGGCTAAGATCAGATAAAGTATGCCTCCACCCTCCCCTCCGTCTGCCCACCCTGCTTCATTTGTTATGGAGTTGCTGTCGGGGTGCTGTGATTGGTTGTTGTGGGAGACAGATAGCCGATAGGCCCTGATTAATAGTTGTGGCTCTGGCACTTGCTCATTGATCAAGGAAACAGGGAGGGAAAGAGAGAGACTTCTATGTCAGACTTTTAGCTGCTGCTTATCTTGTTGCAGTGTTGTGATAAAGCCTCATTTGTTGGCCGCTTTTAATAAAATGTAATGCATAGTGATGTCATTTCTGGTACAGTTTAGTACCAGAAAGTCTTAAGCATGTCATGTTTAAATGTGCAAAAGCAATATGTGTTTGAAGTGAGTCTGTCATATATTATCCTGTATATGTATTTATAATATAGCAGGTGTCATGCAAATGTAAAAGTCTACTAAATGTTTATTAAAACAACATTATTAAAATGGCAACAGATAACAATGACAACAGACAAAACAGTGTAAATTAAAACATAAAAGTACAAATTAAAATTATACATAGTAAAAATGTACATTTATATAAATATAATAGGTAATGTATTGGGATAAATATTAATTTAAATGAATGGAAGTGTATTTTTGATGCTGTAACTAGTCACCATTTCTTTTCACAATTATCTATTTGCTAATTATGTACTTTTTTAAAAAGTAGTCTCTCAATATTTTGTATTATTTGCTATATGCATATAAATAATAATTAAATATAAAACATACAAAAAAATTTTGAAAACATATTCAAAATTGTGTGTGTGTGTGTGTGTGTGTGTGCGTGTGATTAAAAAAGAGCAGGGGAGCTGAATGAGCTGCCGTGGGGGGGTCAGTGGTAGGAGGTCATGACCTGGTCGACCCCAGGGGAGTGAAGATCATCAATCAGCAAGAGGCAGGACCAAACAGCAGGGACCGAACACACCCCTGTCCCCTGAACCACCCCCTCAAACACACAAGCAGATGGCCTTGGAATAACTGCTTCTTGCTCACCTTACACACACACACATTTTCAGACTGTGTATGATTGATTTTCTGTTTCGCCTGGTGTTCTGACAGTATTCCATATGCTCTTGTTTGTAAAACAAAATGCACAGAAACTATTGATTATTCCTATAATCTAAACACCATTCTATAATGATATTCATGGTGCAATGGTAAGATATGGGAATACCGGATAATCTCCTTGATTTGGACAATTTACTATGTGCTGCACACCTCCAAAATAGGACTCACTTTAAAAAAAACAAGACCCATCCCTAACAACCCTTTTATAAAAGATATTACATTAAATTTGAAGCAACTGCACTCAAAGCTTAAACCATTACCCGTGATGAATTTTATAAATGTTTCTCACTCTGATAAGTATTTACACATCAAGTGTGATCAGTTTTCTGGCTGGTACTGTAAATCGGAGTGAGGTGCCAAACCAACAGCACCTCCTGCTGTATAAAACGTGTGGATGTTCCCTTCATAAGGTTAAACTGAGTTTGCGTTACAGAAGTTAAACATGCAACTTTAAGATTTTGGTAAAGATAGACTTTGGGAAGCACATCACATAAATGCATGGTGATACTTGTCTCTTCAAGGTGTAAGTTTCCTCACATTTTTGCCTTGCTGAGAGCAAAGGCAAAAATTTATTTTACACATATTTGTTTTAATAATGAGTTTTTTATTTTTGACTGATTTATTTTTGGAATGATTATTTTGACTTGTTTTTGTCTGAGTTACAATGTTGCTAAAAAAGAAATAAACCTTTAGACCATTAAAACTCTAGCATAAGCAGATTTACAAACTTACACTCCCAAAATACACACTTAGGCTATATATTCAGGAATGTAACATCTACAGTACCCAGACATGCAAGTAGCCAGATCTTCTTCTTTCTGTTTACAAAGACACACAAAAAATCTGACCTGACAAAATCCGACCTGACAGCTCAAATTATAAATCATTATAACTGTCATGTACTTGCTCAATAACTGACTTTTGTTCATTTTTAACCCAAAAATATACATACTATATTCTACAGGCACAGTAAGAATAGTGGCAGATAAGAAAGCTCTTGAAAGTTATACTGATATCTTTTGTCATGGATGTAGCATCATACAAAAGCAAAACACCCCGCTCGCTGTCAGTAATTATATATTTATTTTGAGAACAGAAGTGTCTAATTACAGATGGAATGATTTGTATATGGAAGGTTCTGTGAACATGCAGCCTCCACTGGGGGGTCCTTTTCTATGATGCTGATAGAAACAGAGTTTATCTCATGTGAGTCTACATTGTTCTAAACTGGCTCTGTAGCTCAACTGATAGAGCATTGCATTAGCAATGTAAAGATCATGATTTAATTCCCAGGGAATGCACATACTGGTAAAATGTATATATTTTGTGCACGCACCTGCCAAATGCAAATCTGTCAAAAGAACTTTAGGTATAAAACTTATGCTGATAATTTTATCACATGCTGATGATGCTGATGATTTGATCACACTTTGGTCATGTGATCAAATGAGCACGCTGATCATACAGTGCCATGCTGCATTTTAAGCCACATGGCCACATGTTTTTCAATCTCCTGTAAAGAGAACAACATAAAATAGAATGGAAAGAAAAGAAAAGATGTCAATTTTTTTACCCAAAATGTTTCATATAATTTATCTTTGTGTATAGACTCCATTGTAGAGTATTTTTACCTTCCTGGCCTGGTGCAGTACAGATCTGTCCTGATCTTTATCATGGTTCATGTCAGCACAGTGGGCGGTACCATTAATGAGAATGACCCGGTCATTGTCCACCAAACTGTCGTTCCAAGTCACACTTAGCTCCGCCCAAGGGTCAATGTTGCCTTGGAAAGGTAACAGATATTTATGACTCAATCACTGCATCATGATCCTTTTGTAAAAGCCAACTTAGTAAGGTGGAAATATTTTTTAAAGCTGCAATCTGTAACTTCTCAGTGTCTTGCAGTCTCCTTACCTTACCCTGATTCTCTATAGTAAGATTATAATAATGCTTTATAATTTGACTCCGATTTCATGATAAATTGATGCATTCCAAGTTCTCACTCTGGAGGGGAAACAGTATATCCTCAGTAGGTGCTTAGGGTAGCTTGTTTATACAGCAGTTTCTTAGAATTTAAACTTATCTTAGAATTGTCATCTGTGTCCAAAAATAACTGCAAGTAACCTGCATTTTTTGTTTCAAACAGAGATGGCAATATACTGTATGGGCAAAGTTTCAGACTGCAGCTTTAAAACAGATCTTATTTTTAGGGCAAATAAGGCATCTTTAACCCTGGGTTAAGCATTTTTTTTATTTTTAAAGGCTGATAGCATCACCTTTGATCATGAAACACATGGAAGCTAAAGGCACTCCAGCCTCATGCTCACCATTAACGTAGAGCACACGTTGTGTTTGTGGCCATTTTCCTCCATAGTACTGGTTGGTAAAGTCAATATAGGCAGGTAGACTGTACTGAGGGATGTCAAACAGCTGAGAACACAGCTCAGTTTGAGAGCGCAGGTTTAACATTTGCGAGAATGGGCAGCTATCATCCTTGCATGTCTGATCTGCTCCATAAACCAACACAAAGTTACAAAAAACTAGAGACTCCTACAGTCATAACAGATTGATTTTTTTTAAATAATCTGTTTATAGGATAAAAAATTTATAGTTAGCTTTTACCTTTTCAATGATCATTATGTTGAATAGCAATATTCTGTATTTACATTTCTTGATCTTTGTCTTCTAAGACAAGTTGGCCATTAATGAATTAATTTTTTTATTCTGTTTAATTTCTATAATGCTTTTCCTAATGTGCATTGTTTCAAAACAGCTTTACAGAAAACATTTTTGAAGCATTTAAAAAAACTTTAATGTATGTGTGTAGAAATCTTTGTAAGTGATCTTGTCTTTGTCTTTATTATGTGGCAACTGTTTTTTAAAAACAATGAAGCATTTAAGGCTGTACTTATATACTGAGGCTGTACTGGCAATATAGTAATGGCTAAAGGGGTTTCAGGGTACAGCCGTGAAATGTGTATCTCTTATCTTATTGTTTAAATATAGAAGTGACCCCCAAAGGTATTTGGATACATATGTAAATGTGTATTATCAAGAAAAATAGTAGAATATTTAACAGAACATAAGTGTGTGAGATTTTAAATAATAAAAATATATAACTAATTACAATAAAAGTCATTGGAAACTTTCTGGTTGTCAAATTATAAGGAAACATGTCGATAGTTAAAGTCATACTAGGCAGGATTATCCCAAAATAATTAAAAAGGTTTGGACTTAATTTTTTTTTATGCGGGGGGCCAAGTTTGAACTTAACTGAAAATTACAAACAGTGACTAAAAATCCTGCATAGTGCACTTTAAATGTGAATAGCTACACCTGTGATTGCTCTGTAAGGAACATCTGTACTTTAAGATACTTTATGTGGTCATTGTATGGCTGTGTGTCTGATTAGAGAGAAAATGTAATACTCACAGAAGCCAAACTCGGTGCAGGTCTGGTAGAACCACTGTCTATATCTGGATCTAACTTTTGTGTTATTGAGTTCAAGCACAAGCTTCTCGCGGGAGACATCCAGACAGGGCATGTCCACTCGGCCACGGTAAATCTAAACACATGGCACAAATGATGAGACATCTAACCACTGCACCTGCCACTCTGTTAGTTGTACTCCAATAAAGCAAAACAATACTTTCATCTTTTGCTATATAGTTTGATTTTGCAAGCAAGACTTTACATTTTGAACAGCAATGGAACAGTATAAGGCAAACTCATCTTTCTAATGCAGTGTCAGTAATTCTCCCTGCTGGTTACACATGATATTGTACTTTTAATTGCACATGGTCGTGTTCATAACGGATTACGTTTACTAGAATTACTGGATACTGCTTAGTATGCACTGTAAAAATTACAGCTATAATTATTTTCCAAGTTACGAGCAATGCATCGTGGAATGCAATATTGAGCACGGTATGTGCATTATGTTTACACTTTACCAAGTATAGTATTTTCCGAGTATTTCAATCGTTTTCTTTCACAAACATATCATTTCACTTCAGAAGACATTTATTCACCCATTGGAATCATTTGGATAACTTTTAAGATAGATGGATGTGCTTTGTGGAGCTTCAAACTCTCATGCATTATTTAATGTCATTGTAAAGCTGGAAAGAGCCAGGATATTATTATTCAAATTCGACTGTGAAAGAAAGGGATATACACCAGGATGGCATGATGGTGAGTAAAACAGAATTATCATATCTGGGTGAACAATTCCTTTAAATTAAAACACCATAAAACTATTTAAGATAACAAAAAAGATGAAGAACTGTTGCGTACCGCCACTAGTTTAATTAGACGGTCATATGCCTCCTCCTGTTTATTCGCCACACTCTTATTGGTCATGATGTCACAAAGTTCTGCAATGTTGAATGCAAGCCCCTCCTCATTGTATTGGACGGTTCCCATGAAGATATCAGCTAAACTCTGCATTAGTTCTATCTTGTCATCCCACTTTATAGGGGTATCACAGCAGCCGAAGTCTTTGCAAACCAATGATTCATTCCTTATCAAAAGAGCGGCCTCCACTGTGGCGAACGCCTCTCTCACTTCTCTTACACACTGAGGACAAATGCAAAGTTACACACAGACAAACACAGAGAAACTTATTTTGTTAAAGTTGCTTTTACCTTTTTAGAGCCGCCCACTGCCTTATTTGTAAGACTACGACCAACCACCTGCAAAACCAAATCAGTTCTTATGCAAAACCAAACATCTATACTGCAATAGGTGGAATTTCACAAAACCAAGTCGTGTTTTCATGTTTCATGTCGCACCACAACATGAGGTGAAAAGGGTACATTTACATATACATTTATATTTTTCATAAATAGACTGAAACTTTTTTTGCATTGTGACATTTTAATTGCATGAGAGCTAAGCTTATTTTTCATTTTATTTTTACTGTGTCATGAACTAACAATGAACAACATATGTTACAGCATTTGTTAATCTAGGTTAATGTTCTTTTAAAAATTAAACTATTGATGACGTATTGATGATGAACTATTGAATTATCTAGGATGGAAAGTTAAATGAGTTATATGTATTTTTTATACAATCTTTTAGGGTTTTGTTTTTGTGGTAGTGAGGTGTGACAGAGGGCTCATGTTACTGTAAAACAGATTGTGAAAGCTTCACCCTGATATATGAGCTGAAGTCTAGTTGGGCATGAACAGGAGCGGAGGACGCCACTGCTCCAAAGATGAGATGAGGAAACTGGAAAAAAATGTTGTCAACAATAAAACACAAACACACACACAAGCAACACATTACACATCTACACACATTTAGTATGTTGACAGGATGTTACATTCCGCTTCTAAAACCTGACGCATTAATGAAACACAAGAGATCCTATTGTATGTATAAAAATATATGTATAGTAAGTATATGCACATAAGTCGTGTGTGTCTTGAATGTGACAGGTAGATAGAAGTTGTGATATTTGTAATAAACAGCTTAAGTTTCTGTCAGTTTTACAATTATAGACAAATTTTACACTATGTATGATGACCAACCTGTCCTCTTAACCAAGCTGAGAGAGCTCCGGCATAGGAACCCCCAAAACTGACCCAGGTGTTTTTGAAGGAGAGACTAAACCACTGGCTGATATAGTGATGAAAAACTGCCAGGTCGGCCAGACTGAAAGAGGACGGAGATGCAACATAAGGCATATCATATACTGTATAGCGTGATCTGTTAAGGTTTTTTCAGGACTGCTTACGCTTGCTGGCTGGACAGCTCTCTTAACTGCATTGTTTCTAGACCATCAGGGTTAATGCTCTCCCCGTAGAAACGATGTTCCAGGGCCACCAGCAGAGCTCCATGTTTCTCTGCCATGTCCACATGGTGGCCTAAGAAATGGAAAAGGTTTTACAGGCCGATTTCATAGGAGGACACTTCATTGGATCACAAAGAGCTTTATATCTGTACTGGTGGTTTAAAGACCCCCACATTCTGATCTAAATAATCTGTCAATATAAAAAACTTTTTGAATCTACAAAGTATCTTACAGTCAAGTTAAAAACTTGACTATATATAGGTATCAATAACAATGGGAGGTTCTTGATAGCATGTTATTGATTAACAAGTAAAAATTGTGGTTACAGTGATGCACTCACAATGGTTGTTTATGAGACACAATACATTGTGCCACAATAAGCATTAAAATACACATTGTTTTGGAAATATAGGCAAATCCTTTTTCCACTATTAAGAAGCTTTTGTGAAAAAGAAAGGTTATGGATGTTAAAAGTTCTTTATAGAATCATACAGCCAAAAGCACCGTAAAGCACCTTTTCTAAAAAGTGTAAAAGTGCTGATTATACCACATGTTATATGATCAAGCTATTTCTGTTGTACTTTAGTTTTTTTGTGAAAGTTACGAAGCTAGGCTGGAAGGTAAGTGCTGACCATACAATACACTGAATTTAGAGAGGGGGCCCTCTCCTCCTATGTAGAGAAACACTGGTCCATCAGGACATTGCCAAAAGACTTCGTTCACAAAGAACCTCTGTGCAAAATATATAGCAATGAATATTATCAAATAAGGAGAAATTAATCAATAATTAACATAAAATGACAGATTGTTCAAAAAAGCTTGTGTCTGTAATTTGTACCTGAGGAAAGGTTTTGTTATTTTTCCCATCAAAATGATTTAGGGATTGATGAATTCGTCCTTCTTTGAGAAAGCCAGTGGAAGTGTGCAACATCAAATGCTGTTTTATTTTGTTTTGTTGGATTTTATGCAAATGATCTTTCATTCTCCAAAGTAGACGACCTAAGGGAAAAACATATATCTATTATATGTACATAAATTTAGGCAAACATGATAGTGTGAATGTTTAGTAATAACATGGAAGCATAGGGTTAGCATTAAAAGATAAACATTAATTATTTGAAGAGATGGACTGTTTAGGAGCTTGTTATTTATTTATTTTTCAATTGTTGTCAGTCAGATATTATCTTATGATATACTTATCTTTATCATCTTTCATTAAAAACCTTAAATAAACTTCATAATGTTAAAAACTGTGCATAAAGTTGAATATTTTTTAACCTGCTTGAATGTACAGTAATAGATGTATATCATTTTAACAATTGGTAATTACATTTTAATAACAATTAATAACAAAACGTAGTAAACAATCAGTCTTACCTGTGCAAACTACGTCAATTAGCAAGAGGACTGTGAACCATCTCATCATAGACATCATTATAGCTGCTTTTCCTACAGTTCTGTCTAAATCAACTGTCTGATGTCTATGATGAATACAAGATTGTAACAGTATTTATACCCAGCTGGGGGCCAGTCAGCTGAAATGAAGTTCCAAGCTCTGTTTGGCTTCACAAACATGTTTTAAGGGTAAACGATAAAGCCAACCTGAAACCTGGAGCTTTGTTAATCATATGATATCCACTCTATAACGCTCTATCACATTACAAAACCAAATGACTTTCCTTTTAAAAGACTTTTATTTAGATGCCATTTCATAAAACTGATATCATGGAAGTCATTGTAAGAATCATGGAATTTCAAAAATAATAACCAGTCATACTATGTATCTAACAGTATCTATTTTTAGGGTGTACTGAACACGTTTTTTTGTGCCTAACTTAATTATAGCCACCCCCAAAACTAATGAATGAAATGAAAATTCATTCATCATAAAATAAAATGAAACTCACAACAAAATCCAAATTTAAGTTAACTAGTCCTAGAAATATGTAAGACTTTGAGATAGTTTGGCTCTAAGGGTAAAGACTCAGTTGAGATTTGTTTTGCGACAAACGTTTAATTGTGAAGACAATGTTGGTTAATCCTTGATTACCACATTTAAATAAGCATTTATGTTTGTAAAACATTCAACTGGATTTCAGTAGCATGGGTGCCTTCGCACTGTCTCAGCGCTTACAGGAACAATGTCTTTAGGGTTTTTTTCTAAGGCCTGCCTGAGCTGACTACACTTCAGGGTCACTGGTTTGGAGCATGCTCATATTCCAGGTGACCTGCAGGGGGCGCAGAAGGAACGGGAAGTTCGGGTCAGAAAAGTGTTGTGTTTAAATCATGGGGGGAACACACAATCTGATCAAATCAGTACCCTAAATACACTGTAAGTTACTTTGGATACAATTTCCTGCCTAGTGTAAAATGCAAATGTTCAAGCAATGTTCATACATAAAACATAAATATATTTATATTTAGAACACTTTTTTTTGCTTTCAAACAGCATAACAAAAAATGTTTCTGAAAAAAATCACCTACCCTGCCTGTTTTTTCACTGAAACTGTATGTGAAAAATAATCAAAGAGCTGCTCAGACTTTCTTGTTGACACTTTTGGGTGTTTTGGTTCCAGTTGGGAAAAAGTTATACATGTCTGGGAAAGTAAATAATAAGTTTTTTTGTGGTGAAGATAGTGGGTTCATTTCCATGGACACACATAGACAAACGTAAACTGTGAAATATATACCATAGGTTGCTTTGGATAAAAGTGCATAAATGTATATTACACATAAAATTCAAACACAAAAGCCAGCCCTGGGCCCCCTTTATCCAGCGTATTTATAATCTTGTAAGGCAACTGTAAAGACAGACATAAAGGCAATAAATTGTATTTTATCAAGAAAAGTCCCTTTACGAAATTTCTCAGCATTTGGCGGCCATCTTTGCAACGCAGGGATTGATGATTGGCTGATTGTAGTTCGAAGACGGGCCTTCGCTAGCGTTGCATATTGAGCGTTGCACTTCTCCCATTTATATTTATAGAACTGCGGCATCTTGTTAGTTCTATAACCTTTATTTTAGCTTAAATTTCTATTTTGACGTAATTTCGAAAAAACTCGCTGTTGTGTATGATCACGAGAATTGTAATTACATTAATTGTAATTATTTCGTGATCACAAACGAAAAATGAATGAAACCCATGCTATTTTGGGGATTTCAAAACGTGGGATGAAACTACTTTATTGGGTTACATTTAGTGATTGACAGCTTAATTTCACGAATAAGACTCACTGATCTTCTTTGGAAGGCGTAACCTTGCCTGGCCCATTTTCTGTAGTTTTCGTCCATTTCGTTTTGATGCGCGTGAATCGTAACGGGACAACATGGCGACGCAGACGGCCCGCTACTACAGCGAAGGTGGCAGAGCGACGAAACGCCAAAAAACAGAAAACGACGGCGCAATGGCGACCGTAAGACGACCCTTTATGCAGATATTGTCAGATATTTTAATATGGACTTTATTTGGTGCGGCTCTGTTTAACTTGCAGGGTAAAATAGCACTAGTTAGCCAACTAGCTAACCAAACAATTAGGTCACAGCACATTGAGGTTTATACTTTAGAAAATGGTTTTGAAACAGTTGTTAAAATAGGACAACATGATAGTAAAATGTAGAAAATGTATAATATATTAGTTTGCCATAAATAATATTACATTTTAATAGTCTGTTGAATGAATGGGTTGTGTTGCATGCAATCATTTCAGATGTAATTGCACATAACAGTATAATGTAGCGCATAACAGCAGTATAATACACAGGTACAAAGGCATTAGAGCTATCTAAAGAGTAGCTCTCTGTATGCATCCATGATCACCAAACCATGTTGATGTAATAGTCTGTCACCCAGCTAAACTGGACTAATATGTAAAATTGTATGTTGTAGGAAGGCTATAATGACCCTCATAAGACCCTCCCCTCTCTTGTGGTCCATGTCAGAGGGTTAGTAGATGGTGTTTTGGAGGCAGACATTGTTGAAGCCCTGCAAGAGTTTGGAACCATCAGGTAATTTGCATGCTTTAACTGTATATGGTTTTGTTTTGCCTCAATTTTATGAATCATTTGGAAACCCCTTCATTGTCACTCATCCTGTTTAATAAAAGGGTGGGGCTTGTGTATCATGCTGTAGCTTGTTTTCTTTTATACTCCAGGGTTATAGATAAAACATTAATGTCATTGCTTCAAACTGCATTTGTATTTGATTTTGGCATAAGTATAGAATCTTGCACAAATTAGCGGCGCTTTTGCATATACACCTTTTGCTGCAGACCAAACAGGGATGCATGTCAGAGTCAGTGATCCCAGCATCGTTCCATTGCATTTCACAAAATAATTTAGGAGAGGATGCCTATGGCTACCCAAATAAAAGGTCTAGCACAGTGTTCCTCCACTGGCGGCCTCAACAAACCTCCAAGGGGCCAGTTTAAAATATGACAATTTGAACATTAAAATAAGCTAAAACCACCAAGTCAAAATATTTCTTAGTGTTTGGTTTTTTTAATGAATATACATCTTTTCTAGTTAATAATTGTATGATATTTAATTTATTTGAAATTGTGAGTGGGGGCCTTGAAGTCAAAAATGTTGTGATCCACTTGTGAAGCACAATCCAATATTTTTATTCACTCCATCTCTCTGCAGTTATGTTGTACTGATGCCAAAGAAGCGTCAAGCCCTGGTTGAATATGAGGATATGAGCGGATCTTGTAATGCAGTTACTTACGCCAATGACAACCAGATCTACATTGCTGGACATCCTGCGTTTATAAACTACTCTACCAGTCAAAAGATATCCAGGCCGGGTGACCCTGATGATTCCCGCAGTGTTAATAATGTTTTGCTTTTGACAGTCATGAACCCTATATATCCCATTACTACGGTAAAGCTTACAGCCACTATCTAATCTTATTTCTCTTTTACTTTACAAATGTGTTTTTCCTTCAGTGGTAACTGTCTTATTCTACAGGATGTTTTGTATACTATTTGCAACAACTGTGGCCCTGTTCAAAGAATTGTCATCTTCAGGAAGAATGGTGTTCAGGCCATGGTGGAATATCCTTTAGTGTTTTAGACTGTATATCAAAGTTTTTTGTTAGAATGCAGCAGTTTTGTGAGGGTCGTAAAATGTAACAGGTTTTTGTGCACCTGTCGTTTTGGATGGCACATCACCATCCAGTTTTCTTTTATGATGTCTGGAGTAGTTATTCCTGACACACATTGCTGGAAATTTTCTGTACAAGTAAACAGACTGTAAACTTAGTAAAATGTGTTGCATTTCAGGAATACTTCAAATAACAACTTCTGTATTAAGGACACTCATGATTAGCTGCATGTTTCTTTAACTCCCTGCACATTTGACTCCGTGCAGAGTGCCCAAAGGGCCAAAGCCTCACTTAATGGGGCTGATATATACTCTGGCTGCTGTACTTTGAAGATTGAGTATGCCAAGGTAAGGATCATGTAAATTTTGAATCGGGTCTAGGGCAGCAAATACCTTTTTCTAAATAATTATATATACTTAATGGTGAATTCTTAATTTTTGTACATAGCCAACACGTCTTAATGTGTTCAAGAATGACCAGGACACATGGGACTACACCACTCCGAACCTGAGCAACCAAGGTAACATTAACTGTACATCTGCTCTGCCATTGCTCAGTGCCCTTACTGCCACTGTGGGAAAAAAGTGGGTGGGACTGGGGCATCTTAGAACTAAAGCAATAAATCCACTGTTTCACCTCCCCTGTTCTGAGTATTAGGCGTATCAATGTCACATCATATTGTGTATGTTTTCATGACTCTGGGGGAGGTAAAGCCCATACCTGTGATGCTCAGGATGTGTTTGTGATATCGCACAAGCTTCCTTTTCCAGCAGAACCCATCACAATTCAGTGGTGTAAGGGGCAAGTGGCTTACTGAGTAAGCACCATATCACTGCTGTCTCTGACAGCATCATTTCCAGCATTAATTTTTAAAGATGATTGCAGTATATTTTTTTCTTCACAGTGTAATAAGTTTTGGAATGTAACATGTATTCAACAAAAAAGTAGTGTAGTTAGAAACTTTGTCCCTCTGGAATTGGTTTGGTTGGTGACTTGAGAGGAGGGGCTAAAAAGTGGGCTTTGTGACATCCACTGAAAAACAGTTTAGGGGCATTTTTTTACTTTTTGAATATTTATGGCATTGTGGACTAGGGCTGCAACAGCACGTCGTAATCGATTATGACAATTTGTGTGGAATGTTTCGACGCCTCACGGTTTATGTACATCCCTCATCCCCTTCATGTTTCACTTAAAAACAAGACTGTAGAGTAGAAGCTAATGGCTAGTATGGCAATACTAGCATGACAACCGTCTAATATAACCAAAATGCTGTGTGCATTGTATTGACAAAGCCTTGATAAATAAACAGAACTGCCCTGCACTGCCTGCTGCGTCATCTAATCATTTATTTACAATACACAAATCTGCGGTGCATTATGGCACTTACACAGCCACTGAAGTTGATCACGGCCATTTACACTTTACACACTGCTTTACTAAAGATAGTCTAGTCTATACAGTGGGGGGAATTATTTGATCCCCTGCTGATTTTGTACGTTTGCCCACTGACAAAGAAATGATCAGTCTATAATTTTAATGGTAGGTTTATTTGAACAGTAAGAGACAGAATTAAAAAAAAATTCAGAAAAACGCATTATAAAAATTATAAATTGATTTGCATTTTAATGAGTGAAAAAAGTATTTGACCCCTTCACAAAACATGACTTGGTACTTGGTGGCAAAACCCTTGTTGGCAATCAGAGGTCAGATGTTTCTTGTAGTTGGCCACCAGGTTTGCACACATCTCAGGAGGGATTTTGTCCCACTCCCCTTTGCAGATCCTCTCCAAGTCATTAAGGTTTCGAGGCTGGTGTTTGATGCGGTGCAGTTGTCATGTCCCCTTAGCAGATAAACACCCCCAAAGCATAATGTTTCCACCTCCATGTTTGACAGTGGGGATGGTGTTCTTGGGGTCATAGACAGCATTCCTCCTCCTCCAAACACGGCGAGTTAAGTTGATGCTAAAGAGCTTGATTTTGGTCTCATCTGACCATAACACTTTCACCCAGTTCTCCTCTGAATCATTCAGATGTTCACTGGCAAACTTCAGACGGGCCTGTACATGTGCTTTGTTGAGCAGGGGGACCTTGCAGGCGCTGCAGGATTTCAGTCCTTCACGGCGTAGTGTGTTAACAATTGTTTTCTTGGTGACTATGGTCCCAGCTGCCTTGAGATCATTGACAAGATCCTCCCGTGTAGTTCTGGGCTGATTCCTCACCGTTCTCATGATCAACTCCACGAAGTGAGATCTTGCATGGAGCCCCAGATCGAGGAAGATTGACAGTTTTTTTGTGTTTCTTTCATTTGCGAATAATCACACCAATAGTTGTCACCTTCTCACCAAGCTGCTTGGCGATGGTCTTGTAGCCCATTCCAGCCTTGTGTAGGTCTACAATCTTGTCCCTGACATCCTTGGACATCTCTTTGGTCTTGGCCATGGTGGAGAGTTTGGAATCTGATTGATTGATTGCTTCTGTGGACAGGTGTCTTTTATACAGGTAACAAACTGAGATTAGAAGCACTCCCTGTAAGAGAGTGCTCCTAATCTCAGCCTGTTATCTGTATAAAAGACACCTGGGAGCCAGAAATCTTGCTGATTGATGGGGGATCAAATACTTATTTCACTCATTAAAATGCAAATCAATTTATAACTTTTTTTTTTTAATGCATTTTTCTGGATTTTTTTTCTGTCTCTCATTGTTCAAATAAACCTACCATTAAAATTATAGACTGATCATTTCTTTGTCAGTGGGCAAACATACAAAATCAGCAGGGGGTCAAATAATTTCCCCCCCCCACTGTATGTGCAAATTCTCTATATTTCCCATCACTATATATTTGTATATAATTATATATTAAGCCTTTCATACATAAAGCAGATATTTGAATCTGCAAAAAAAATTTCAAATTCACACCTGTAAGCAATTAGTGTCAATCCCAAACATTTGTGCTTGTAAATCTAGGCACTTTATTTTTAATGATAGGATTTTTTTTTTGTAAATATTTGTAAGTTATGGTTATTAATTTGTAAGTTAACTAAAGAGTTAATCGATCAGAAAATAATAGATTAATAATAAAATAATTGAGAGATTAATTAATTATCAAAATAATAGTTTGTTGCAGCCCTGTTGTGGGCATAGCCACTGGTTGTGTCAACAAGGAAGTCACATGCAGATCCTGGTTCTATAAACTAAGCCTTTTGAATAAAATGCTTTTTGGTGCTTAGTCATGACCATTTGCCCCTTACATTCCTGCTGTACATCTAGAAACCAGTATGAAAATACAGAATGTTCCAGAAAATCAAATGCAACACTCAGTACATCTGGACACTGGGGGACATTTTTTTATGTCTCATTGAAGACACAAGCCGCTTAATTTGCAACACTACCAGTCAAAGCACAACTGCTTCCTTATCTGCCAGAACATTCCTCCAGATGGACAAACATTAATTTACTCTTGTCAAACTGCAAGACACCTGATCATGCAACATTTAGCACCCTCCCACAGAACCGACACTGCCAGTGAAGACATGCTACCCGGCACAACACATTGAAGAATTTGGGGTTGTCGGTGCAAGTAGTTATGGCTCCCGCACCCTTTCAGCTTTCGCCCATTGCTTTTTTATTACGGGTCAAGAACAAGACACTCCACTGTGACACATCACCTAAACCTCACTGTTTACAAGGGATCTCTGACATGCATCCTCAGGTGACAACACAATACAATGCAAACGAACAAATGCCTCTTCTTCATTCATGTCAAACTGACGCTAGCAGACAAAACATCCTCTGAACCTTTCTGTCTTTCTCTGGGCTACGTCTTCTCTGTGTTGCCTAGCTGATCATTACAACACAAATTGCCAACATGTCTGACTCTTCACTCGTCTACAGCTGATGACACTAAACCACTCCAGACACTGAAGACACTGCAAAACATTATTCTGACAAGCAAATATACTGACATGCAGACAGATGACATTCAGAGGCTGGTGTTTTAGACACACTCCTTCCCCAACATGTGTTTTCCTGTAGTCCTTCCTTTTCTCAGTCTCCTAAGCGATTCCTCCTCTCTCTTTCAATATGTTTTCCCTTTGTTTCAGTCATATGACTACTGTGTAACGCCTTCCGTGTGATGCAGGTTGGCTTTGTGCCTCTAGTGGAAGCACCAGTCAGTCTGAATTGGGCATAAGTTGCTCCAGCTTTAAGAAGTTTCAAGAAGAAAAGGCATTGATATGAGAAAATGGATGGTGACCTCAGTGGAACTTTGAAACTGGTCTGAAACGAAGAACGCTTGAAATCAGTGGATTGAACTGGTTGGGGAAGAAACATGAAGTTTTTAAGTGTGATGAGGAGAACGATATGAAGATGCTCAGCAAAGGCTAAATTACGGCATGTTCTGCTTGCCTCATCTCTCAACTCCCCAACCCTTGAGTTTGTCCTGTAAGTAACCCCAAGCTTCTTGTGTCTTGGAGTGATACTCTCATAGTGTAATGTTTCATGGAAATGTGTGACCAGATGTTTGACTAACTTGCCTTTTTCTTCCGCAGTTGATTAATTTTTTTCCCATTGCTCTCAAAAGTCAGCGAGGTGCACCAAAAAGCATTGTTGGGTTGGGTTGAACTTTTGTGAATATTATACTTGTTGTGATCTTCAGAGATGATTTGAGGCATACCTAGTACCCCTTTTCCACTGACAGGAAGGTGCCGGACCAAGTGCAACGTTTGGCCCTGTTCGACACGTTTTCACCAAAGAAAAGGCAATTCTTGGCTGGGAAAATTGGCTGTGCATTAACCCTTTAAGCCTCCCAGTCTAAAACCAGAAAACATCAATGGCCAAGGACCAGGATAATACCCTCAGCACATGCCCAAAATAACGACTCAATTTGGCTGATGCAAAACAAACCGAGATCACACAAAACTAAACTCAGCAAAGCTGTCTGCCCTGTAAACGCCCAAAATGGCTTAACACAATGCCACATTCCTTTAGCTGACAAACATCCCTTCTACCTTTTTTTTCTGTCTGTTTGGGTAAAAAACCTGTATGTTTTGAATCTGAATGTTACATTATAGCCAATTCTTGATTGCATCTGGACATTGTTACTTTTGACAAAACAAGAAGTAACAATGATGCCTGACTGTTTCACTGGTAAAGGGGTATAGGAGAGAAGGCCTGACGTATTTTTTTTAGTATGTGTCTGTTCAAAAAATATAAATAAAGGCATGTGCCAAACACCATGTTCAAACCTGTGATATAAATGTTCAGAAATGTCAGTGAGATTCATGTTTGCTCTGTGTGTACGTGAACAGGCGCAGATGCTGATGGCAATGGGGGCAATCAAGGTGCGTGTCTGCAGTAGATCTGTGCACCCCCACACACATTCACATTACAAATTACCTACTGTAATTTATGACATACATTGACATGGTGATTAGCTGATGAGCTCTGTCTTCTGTGTTGCCGTTTTGTGATATGTTGGTAGATTTCTTATTTAACTCTTGTTGGGGCTGGGACATTCTAATAGAAGCCCATATATTTACAAACTGTCTGACTGTATTAGATTTGAAACAGTAATAAGTAGGTCACATCTAAGGGGTGAATCTCACAAAACCTGTCAGTAACATGCCTGGGTTATATTACTCTCCAAAATCAAAAAGCCTATTTTTCGGCCCATTATTTCTTTCACTTTTTGTTATGAGTGCATTTCCCCCAATTCTGTTTGTCGCGATCCAAAAAGTTTAAAAACAATCAAACAATCCAAATTGTTTTTATAGACTTTTTTTACAGTAAAAATTACAGTAATGAGAAAAACAATGACAAATAAACGAAACAAAATCAAATGGTCGCCTCAGCAAATTCATTTTTCGCTCTCTCCCGCCCTCTCTGTATGCCTCTACCCCTTTCTTTTCTTTGGCCCTTTTCCCTCTCTCTTGCCTCTCAGATATGAATGCCAACCCCAACAAGCGCCAGAGGCAGCCGGCTCTGCTGGGTGACCACCCACCAGATTATGGTAAGGTTCGTGGGGGACACTCGTAAACACATTTGCCTTACTTGCTCGCAAACAGGGGAGTCAATGTTAAACCAGCAACAAACATTGGAATGCATTTATGACAGTGGCAGCAAGATGATGCTGTGTTGACTTTTAAACCTAACCTGTAGTGCAGGGTGTGTAAATATTCCTAAACCTGCCCAAAACCCCTTTGTGGATTCTCAGGTGGTTACCACACATACCAAGACGAGAGCTTCGGTGGACCCTATGAAGGGCGACGAATGGGGCCGCCCATGGGTGGTCCAAGGCGTGGTGGGACCAGTCAGCGCTACGGCGGACAATACGGGACCCCTCCTCCACCTCCAGGCGAATATGGCGCACACGCAGACTCACCAGTGATTATGGTCTATGGCTTGGATCCATCAAAAATAAATGCTGAACGGGTTTTTAACATCTTCTGCCTGTATGGCAATGTAGAAAGGGTATGTAAAAGATGAGTAAAAATAAGTCTGGTACTGCCAGTGCAGACAGCTTTATTCAAAAGCTTCTCTACCTCTACAAATGTAGGTAAAGTTTATGAAGAGCAAACCTGGAGCTGCCATGGTGGAGATGGGAGACTGTTACGCTGTAGATCGTGCCATCTCTCATCTCAACAACAACTTCCTTTTTAATCAGAAGCTCAATGTGTGGTATGTTCTGACTGTAGTGGACTTGTTTGTTTTCCCTTCATTCATCCAATTCACCCAAAAAGGTCAAGCACACAAGAAATAATGACTTTTTTTTTAAAATGTTGCATTCATTAATGGGGTTTCTGTTTTCTTTCACGCTAGTGTGTCCAAGCAGCAGGCCATCATGCCTGGCCAGTGTTATGAGCTGGAGGATGGGACCAGCAGCTTTAAAGACTTCCATGGCAGCCGAAATAACCGCTTCACTTCTCCAGAGCAGGCAGCAAAGAACCGCATTCAGCACCCCAGCAACGTCCTCCACTTTTTCAATGCAGCACCCGAAACTTCATCAGAGATCTTTACCAGAGTAAATTTACATCAGATAAAAGACAAGTGTTTTTCTTTCAACATGATTTGATGTGCAAAATGTTTCTTATTTCTTTTTTCTTGTTTCTTTTCCAGATCTGTGAAGAGCTTGGTGTGAAAAGCCCTTCTAATGTCAAACTTTTTGCAGCAAAAGGTATGTAGTGTAAAAATGTTCATTGTTCTTTTGCCCTGGATATTGCCTTTGTGCCAGTTTTTACATGCTATGCATCTGTTGCGCAAGTAATTTGAAGTAGCTGCTATCAAATTGGGCCTTATAGTAATTTTAAGTTCTAATCAATTAGAATGGCAATCAATGCTTTAAAATTTTAATTTTACAATTTTTTAAATCTGGTTTACAGCATAACCTTTGTTGCATTGCATTGTGTTCCTGTAGCTCATTGCGTTAGCAATGCAAACGTTGTGGGTCCGATCCCAGGGAATACAAGTACTGATAAATGTATACCTTGAATTTGCTGTAAGTCGCTTTGGATAAAAGCGTCTGCCAAATGAATAAATGTAAATGTAAATTGTTTATAAAGTCACTGGTGCTTTTGTATTAGGTTCATCTTCAGAAAGGAGCTCATCTGGGCTTCTAGAGTGGGAGTCTGTTAATGATGCCATGGAAGCTCTTGCCATGATGAACCATTACCAGATGAAAAACCCTAGTAAGTGCCCTTCTTTCATGCTGTGATTTCATCTGTGATAACTACTAACAGTAGACATTAGCTCTATTTCAAAACCTTGTAAGCTACCTTTTGGTTAAGCAGATTCAGATTAAACCAAACTTAATAAATCAATACATTATATATAAATATAGGTACTGTTGTTATTTATCCAGTAATGTTGAATATAAAATGTTGCCTGTGAATGCTCGTCTGTTGTTCTCTCTCTGCAGGTGGCCCATACCCATACACACTTAAGCTGTGCTTCTCTACTGCACAGCATGCAAACTGAGCAGCATGTTATCATGTCCCAGTATCAGCCCTGATCCACATCACTTCACGTTCTTGCCTTCTTTATTGTCCTTTAATAGCTTGTTTGTGGGAATGAGTGTGCAGACGTGTTAAGTTATAGTCTTTATATTGAGCCACAGCACAAGCTGAGAGTGAATCTGACTGAACTCGTCAAATTGTTTTTAATGAAAGCGGAGAGTTGAAATGCTTTTGTACCAGTATTTTTGTTACCTTTTGTTATTGGTTCTTTTTTTTCTGTATATAATTGACTGTTAGCTGTGTGCTTGGCCACCTCACTTTTAGAAACATCAACTTAAAGAAGAGACGTAAAGAAGAGACTTTTTCTTTTTGATTGCAAAATAAAATTAGTGACAGTGGGTTTTTGTTGTGATTTAAAAACAATTGTGAAATGTTTTACTATGTAAATGAAGTTAAGTGTTCAGTAGCTGCATAAATGTTACTGCCCAGCATATATTTGCAATCTAAAAAATAAAATGTAATCATTTTAACAAAGAAATAATCTATTAATCTCCATATATGGGTCACTGCCACATGCAGGTTAAGGTTGAGAGTTTCAATATATGATGCACTTAGATAATAGTTGTTTTAGCTGCTTTAATAATGAAATAAAAGGAATGTAAGGCAACAAATTTCTGCTGTTTTTAGCAGATTGCTCAAACAACAAAAGGAAAAGCAAAGTTTGATTTAATAAATAATTATAATGTACATTCTTTTTTTTTCTTTTTAAAAACACATGAAAAGGTACTGCCCTTTTTTGGAAAAATAAAATATTTTGCATGGCTGAGGCCAATAGTATTTCTGACTAATAAAGTTATAGAAGATAAATAAAAATATAAAAGTATAGTGTGCGCATAATATGAGCAGAATAAAGGTCAATACAGGAAAAGCAGAAGTAGTTATCAAAAAGTAACATACATAAAACAAAAACTTAATCTTGTTCCTGATCTGTCCTGGAACTGATTATAAATGCTGCCAGGAAGTTGAAGCAGGACTTAAAGGACGAGTCCTCCGAGGTGAGTTTACAAAAAACAGTTAATTTTATTATAAACAAGTCTGTCGTAAAACCCAGGGTTTCCTAATTAATTAAATTATAATTAAATACATTTTTAAAAATACTTAAAAATAAAAATATTTGTATTTGTTTAATCTGAGAAATTGAAATTCCCATATAATCTCTGAGATCAAACCCACAACCTTTGCGCAGCTAACGCAATGCTCTACCAGTTGAGCTACAGGAACACCTGTAGCACAGCTGTGTTTAATATTTGCTTGCTATATGCATTCCCACCAATGATTTGTTGTGATCATGAGTTAATAATATCTAAATCACTTACTTATATACTTCAAATGCATTTTTTCCTTTGCAAAACATTTAATATATAAACTGTTTGTCAATTAGGCCTTTAACTAGCAGACACTATATGGGCAGACATGTAAAAGTTATGTAAATGAATTACAACCTAAAACCATGGACATTTTTATAGTCTATTTTTTTTAATAATGCTGTCCTTTAAAAGGTTTCATTGGGTGGATATTGCTCTTGGGTAGAGTTAAACTGCTTAGAAAGATGTCTGTTAAAGAGTAAATTGTCTTTGGATCTGGACCCTTTAAAAAGAGATGTTGCCATCTAGGTAGTGAACACATCACGTTAATGAGAAATTGTTTTGGTTTTCTAGTTACTCCACATCTCCACCTGTGGCTAGGGCAGCGCCTTCACGATGGCATCTACTGCAGCAGGCATTGCAGTGGGCTCTGCTGTTGGCCACACAATATGTCATGCCATGACTGGAGGTTTCAGTGGAGGTGGACACTCAGAGGCTGCTACACCTGATGTGACCTATCAGGTAAACACATCACTTTTGCTTGTGTCAATGCCCAGTATAATCAAAACTGGACTTTTGTGGCATTAAGTCTATGTTTTTTACCTTGGGTGGTTATCTTATAGCAGTTATATGTACTGAAATTTTATTTTTGGTTAAAAAAATAACCAAATGGTCTTTTAATTGGAAATGATGATGGTGATGATGCACCCCACAGTCAGACACTATAATTTTTTTTTATTTAGTCAGACACGTGAAATGCTCTTTAGAACTGTCTGCCTTCACTAGTATCACCTGTTGCTAACAAGCGTTAGCATATAACAAACCACGATTTATCTGGGATTTGATAAAAATGTATTAAAAAATAAGAGGACATTTTGATGTGTTTCACTCAGACTACCTTTTTTTTAAAATTTAAAAAAGAAAATGCCACTCATCAAGCAAAAGTCTGTATGGAAAAATGATATTACTGAACATTACTGAACTGTTGTGTGTTTTGCGTTAAAGCATTAATTATGCACTGTTCAAGTTTATTGGTTAAAAGGTGTTGAAACCCTTTAATAAGGGTAATTACATCCATTGTCCTAAATTGATTTCAAAATTCTACTAGAATTTCACATTAGTGAATGTAAGCAGGTCATAATGCATTTTTAATACACTTTTAATCTGATCCACAGGAACCCTATCAGGGTCAGCCTATCTATCAACAACAGCCATCAATGTACCAACAGCAGCCCATGTACCAGCAGGACCCACAACAGCAGAATCCCTGTTCATATAAGCTGAAGCAGGTTATAGAGTGTGCTCAGACACAGAGTGACCACAAACTCTGTGAGGGCTTCAGCGAAGTACTCAAACAATGCAAGTTTTCCAATGGTATGTATCTTGCACTCATCAGGCAAACCTAACTTGGTATTGGTTTAAGATTTGGAACGCTATGGCAGTGTTATTTAAAAGTGTGTACTTTCTGCGCCACACAAACCGTTTCCAAACATTTGGAAGCCCACAGACAGAAAAATAATAGTTATTAATGTTGTCTTGGTTTTTGGTCCATCTTTTTAAAGATATGCCAGTATATCGAGCATATTTATTTTCTAATTTAACACCATCTAACATAAGTATAATAAAGGCAGATAAAATAGTATGGTAATGACTAGATATGTACATTTTCTGAAGAAAATAGGAGTAGTGCTTGTTGTGGCAAAACACGGTCCAAAATATTTGTTAACACGATTTAGCATGATACTAGCATGACTTAACATGATGTTAGCATAAATTAACACAATGCTAGTATGATGTAACATGATGCTAGTATATTTTAACATGAATTTGCGTGATGCTAGTTTGATTTAACATGATTATACCATGATTTAACATGATGCTAGCATGATTTAGCATGATGTTAGTATATTTAAGGATGACTTAGCATGATGCTAGTATGTTTTACCATGACGCTAACATAATGCTAGCATGATTTGGCATGATAGATATACTAAAATATGACTTATTCGTGATGTTATGAGGTTGCTAATGTGATCCAAATGGTTGCTATAGTGTGGCCAGGAAGTTGCCAGGGCACTGACAGCCTGAGACCAATAAACACATCCAAGTCTTTACAATGTTCCAATGTTGAGATATGGCTTATTCATTTCATTACATGGTTCCTAGGGTGTTAGCTAGACAGTTAACAGTGTAAAACTAAAAGATGGATGTGTGTCTAAATCAAAAGAGCCAACTCTGCTGTCTCGATGATCTTCTGGGGCTGAAAAATAGCTAATTCATGTTGGTTGCTAGGACGCTCTAAATGGTTGCTAGGGCATGGCTGGACAGTTTCCATGGTGATAATTAAAGACTACTTGTTTGTCTGAGTCAAAAGAGGTCACCCACTTGTCTCTACGATGTTCTGATGCCTCACCTTTTTCAAAGGAAGTCAAGGGGGGTGGTTGCTAGGGTACTGTAACTGGTTGCTATGGTCTGGCTATAAAGTTGCAATGGCCATTTGTTGCTGCTTGCTAAGCAGAGCGATATGAGCCCATCTCCTGGTCTCTACGACATTCCGATGCAGAGCTATAATGTCACAAAATTCAGCCCAATGTCAGGTCTGTAGAATTTTTCGCCCATTTTTTGTATGCCCGAATAACATTAAATACCCAATCGCTTATAAAAGTCATAGCACAACCTCCTCGATAAGCCGGTCAATTTGACCCCTCATTCATGGGTCTGCAACAAACGGTGCGGGAGGTGTTACATACCGAAGTTTTGTCCAGAAAAAGAAGCATGCAAGATAGTAATAGTAATGCTTTACTTCGCAAGCACCCCTAATAATTGATTAGGCAAATTAATTGCATTGTATAGGGTCCTTAGCTCTTCATTTGCCTGACATTTCAACTCACATTAAAAAAATCTGGAAAATGTGAAGCATATTGAATGTTGTTTTTAACATGCATTTAACATGCAGTAGACAAAAATTAATGTCTTTTGCAATAGAAATTCTGTCCTTATGTAACTGCAACATTAATACAGAAATTGCTTCTTTATTGTAACTACAAAAATTGGATAGCTTTTGTACTACTTTGTAATGGTGTCGTTGAATTGTGTTTATGTAATTCAATTAAATTAATATAAAAAATCTAATAAATATGTATCTGTCTGTAATTTGCATCAACCAAACTTACTTTTCCACAGGACTGTCTACAATAGGGCAATGTTAGCAAATCTCATTCAGACAAGTAAAAAAAGTTTTTTTAAGAAATGCTGTGTAACATATCCAATGTGTAGTATTTCTTATGTTTTGATTACTCCATCTTTTGATTTGTGTATTTAAATGTGTATTTCTTATTAAAAAACATGTTGAAGATGTTTTATTCAAATGTGATCCGGAATGGCAAATAAAATAATCAAAAATGTTTAAATGCATGTGCATTATGTTAAATATAATAGTTTTTTAAAATAATAAAAATAAATACGTGATATGAGGCTGCACCGTCTTTAATATCGCCTTTTATTTTTGGATCTTGACATTCACTGTTGCCCTTTCGCCATGTTGTTCAAGGCAGAGCGCACCCGTCATACCAGAACCTATATATTACTCTCGTCTTCCATGAAGATTGTAACATGGACTGACCATCGAACGACTAGGAGGACGACAATACCAAACAGAGGGAATATCTAAACAGGTGTGGTGCATTTAGAAGTTGCGATATATCGTTTTTTAAATTAGCTTATTTGATAGGAGATTTGTGGCTTGTCGCCGCGGTCTGCGATACAGCTCAGACTGATGCAAAACACCAGGGACCTGCTGCTGCTTAATACACAAAACATCAACACACACATAAAAAGACGCTTACATATATGACCAAAGTTCAGTGTATCTGCAGACGGCATAATCTATCTGAGCTACCGCGGTGTAGTTAAATCCTATTAATGTCAATACGAAGCGTTACGAAAACAGAAACGGTCAGCGATGATGCTGGTTGATTCCAAGCGTTTCTTCTATTGCAGTTAACTCCCATGACAGTAGCAGTGGTACAGTGATTGCATTCATGTACTCTTATATTTACACGATACAATGTACTGTATTAAAAGAATGTGATTAATAACGAAACAATGAATAATCGTCTATTACATAATTTAAAAAATATTTTAAGAATTAATTTTAATAATAAACATTTGATCCGATGTGTATGAATATAGTGTTCTAGTTTCAATACAATTTTCATTGTGTAATTAATATTTGGTTACTATTTCACCCAACTTGTTCTAGCCTATATGGTTTATTATGCCACTGTCTGCTTTCAACCTATTTTCTTATAATACCTTAACTCAGAAACTATGACCAAAGAAGATGAAATTCCTGAATGGGTCGGAGCTCAGGACTTCTATGAGAAGTATGATCCAAAGGAGATCCTTGGAAGGTACTGTCATGTTTTAAGGATACATGTGTAAATCTAATAAAAAAAGTTGGGGCATTTTGACATTAGCGACAAGTAGATTATAACATAAAATTCTCATTACGGTAGTGTAAATAAATATAAACAATTATTAGTAAAACAAATAAAACCATTCAAAATAATGCTACTCTATAAATGATATTCCTTTGCTCTCTCCATATATGTATATGTATGTGTAAGGTCTGTCACTGCGGGTTCATTTGCTTTTTGTAATTCAGCAGATTGTTCAGTATCTAAGATGTTTTTTTAGATGTTTAATTCCATATTGATCATCCACTCTTTAGTGTGCCACATATTTTTGCATTCACTAATAATGTACAGAGTTGTACAAATCCTCTATTCTCTGTGTTTATATATTAAATATTTTGGCTAAATGTGCTTTCAGCTACCAATACAAATATATTACTCTCAGCACTGCTTGACACATTTTAACATGTTAAAATCAGAAAAAAACAAAAGGCAAAATAAAGTGTCTGAAGACAATGTCTGTGCTTAGTTATAATGAGAACTGGTAGAATATTATCATTTGATGAACAACTTAGACTGTTTATTCTTATAAATCCTAGAAAAGATTTTTCATGTACTCAGTTTGTATTATCTGGTTTATGGTATTTTATTTTCTCTAATACACATTTTATTATGTAGTATGATTTTAATAAAAAAAATAAATTGTTGTATGGCTACTGCACTACTTTTATATCCATACTTTTACATATCATATGATCAATTAACAATTTAGTTTGATTAATGAAAAGCAGAGACACATTTTACGTTTCAGGGTAGATATTCTCATAATTGTTGATGTTTGTATTGCAGAGGTGTCAGCAGTGTGGTTCGACGTTGTATCCATAAGCGTACCGCTCAGGAATATGCGGTAAAGGTGATAGACATTACTCCCTCAGATAAGATGAGCCCTGAAGAAATTGAGGAGATCAGAAATGCCACAATTAAGGAGATCGAAATCCTTAAGAAAGTCTGTGGGCAAGAAAACATCAGTAAGTATCCTTACTGAAGCCAACATAGGAGGTGTTGGCCCCAAAAGGTATTGGACATTTGAGCACTTCAAAATGTATGCCATTGCATGATACCCTTCAAATGATACTCAATGATACTCTTCAAACTGAATACATCAAGTAATTGGACACTTTGTTGTCCAATCTAACATAATCTAACATTAGTTTTGTAACATGTCTGCAGGTACTGTGATGAGATACATCTTTGTTAACCCTGCTAGGACATCTCTATAAACCTAAACTACATCCAAATTGTCACATTATGCCTTACTTACTCAGCTCTGCTGACCACTAGTGGTCGCTTTTGGGCTATGTTGGAGTTGTACCTTAAGTTAATGTTATCATTGATGTTTATCAGTTTCACCTGTGTGCCAATTAATCTTGAGGTATTTAAGCAGCGCTGATCTTTCGGTCGGCGCTTCGGTATTAGTTTACGCTCTTACCTGCTTGATTGGAAGTCCTAGCCCGCTTCTTGCTATTTCCGAGTTCTCTTGTTTGTAGTTTTTTTTGTTTTTGAAGTTACCTCTTGTGGGTGGTTACCCTGTGGTTTTGTTTTCCGTTTTTCGAAGTATTATTTATTTGTTTGCTACTTTGCCTGGAATCTTCTCAATATCTCAATATCCATCCTCTGTGGCGTGGGTGTTAGAGCATTCATTCTTGACGCCAGAGATCTGGGTTCAAGTCCCGTTCTGACACAAATCACTTTGACACCAGTTACTTAGTATTTACAAAAATGGCATAGAAAAGTAACATTATTTATGAGAAATCATCAAGCATTTATAATTTTGCAGAACCCACGTGATTTAATAATAATAACATTTGTACACAAGATTGACTTAGAATAAATGGATAAGTGGATAAATTCTATTGGAGTCTTTATAGTGTTCAGAATTATGAACACTTTGTTTCTTGTTTCATCAGTTCAGCTG
Source organism: Ambastaia sidthimunki (assembly GCA_036877625.1). Lineage (NCBI taxonomy): Eukaryota > Metazoa > Chordata > Actinopteri > Cypriniformes > Botiidae > Ambastaia > Ambastaia sidthimunki. The sequence continues at coordinate 6,203 of JAZGTK010001601.1, read as the reverse complement.
ACAGATTGCTTTGAAACTAAGGCTTTCTTCTTCTTGGTGTTTGACTTGTAAGTATATTATGGTCTTGATATGTAAAACTTAAAAGTAGGGTATGCAATTTCAGAGATGCTAGCAATAGCAGCCTTGCTTTGAAAACATAAGATCCCACCCTTTCCTCTCCAAAGTCAACGCCTCCCCCAAAACACATGCATACAAAGTTTGACAGGCAAGCAGGACACCCTGTCATTGCATTGACCAAATTAAATGATTGAGTGAAACATTTTATAGTCCTGTGTCTTCCACAGAAGTTACATATTCATATAAATAAATGCATACACTTTACTTATTTATTGCTATCAAGATATGAAGACACTTTCAAACAGAGTAACAAAAAAAATGTCTTGCCACAATTGTCTACCCTGCCTTTAATGTAATATCTGTAAAGTGTGTGCTTTCAAAAACCTTTCATTTTCAGTCTAGATGTAAAACCTTAATACCATGTCATTAAAAACTGTTTTTTAGGATGAGAAAAGGAGAGCTTTTTGATTACCTAACCGAGAAGGTTACACTCAGTGAAAAAGAGACTAGGTTAGTATCTGTTTACGTTAAGTGAATTTTACGAAAACTGTTTAAAACTTGTCTGGATCTTCACCCCCAAAATCATTAGTATAATGTCACAAAAATCTACTTATTATCTGTATCATTACTGTAATGTGAAGAAATGAAACATGCACCTTTTTTAAGATAATTTAAAACATTTTTTCAAGTGATCCTAACTAACTTTTGACTGGTAGTGTGTATTGCATATATTTGCAGTGTTTTGTTATCATTTTGCAGGAAGATCATGCGTTCCCTGTTGGAGGTGGTTCAGTTCCTTCACTCTCAAAACATTGTTCACAGAGATTTAAAGCCGGAAAACATTCTTCTGGATGACAATATGAGCATTAAACTTACTGATTTTGGCTTTGCTGTGCAGATTGCCCCAGGACAAAAACTTACTGGTAATAACTGCTCCTCTGTCTAACTAGCTAACTACTCATATGTCTATATTTCTTACATGCAGGTTTCATACGTTGTTCTAGCTGCATAGCTTCTTGATACTTAAGGAGAGGTTTACTGCTCTGTGATTGGGTGGTATGCCCTCTGACCTTTTACCGTGTACAGAGTAGCTTTCTCTGTTCTAAGCATGACTGATTAGTTACATAAACATGGTTGTTATATAGTTAACTGGGACAGTTTAGTTTCATTCAAATGTTGTGTTAACCAAAATTGTTGTGTGATAGAGAAGACCACATGCTCTTAACCAGGAGATACTGAGAAAACAACACTTGTTATTTATAAAAACTAATATAAATGTTAAAGAAACGTGACAGATAAAAATAGACCATGGCAAAAAAATTGACAAAAAAAAACTCATCAAAGTGACAGATAATAATGCACCTCTGGTTTTAATACACGTTTACCATAACATTGTAAAAGAGTGATTCTCACAAAGTATGGCAAAGTACATTTCACCCAAAAATTAAAAGCGAGGAAAAAGAAAGATTTCTTTTTTCCATGTGATCATTTTTAATAATACTGTACTTTAGCCTATTTTCACTAATTTCTTAAAACTATAATGCAGAACAAATGTAAAATTATTATTATTTAAAAAAAAAATTATAATATACTTATTTAAAAAAAAGTGTATATGTTGGAGCTGCATTATTACCATGTGCCTATTTTACAAAAGGATCTGCCCCCTTTTCCTTTGCAAAACATCTGGGTACTGTACATTACTATGTAGTACATAATATTCAGTGTTTTTAATAGAGAGTTGTTTGTTTTTATGTTATCAAACATAGAAGTATGTGGAACGCCAGGATATCTAGCCCCAGAGATTATCGAATGCTCTATGGATCCTCACCATCAAGGTTATGGAACAGCAGTAGATCTGTAAGTAAGCCCTCAGATACTGGGGCAGGGTTTAAAAGCATTCATATTAGAACTTAGTGTTTAAAGCCCATGAAATGTTAAATAAACAGGTTTCAAAACATAACTCTGTTTGAGCGGTTAGACATTCTAACTTGTGGATCAACCAATGAGTTTTCGAGTATGGAGCATGGGTTTGGGGTGGGACCACCTGACCACCAACAAACCTGTTGGAAAAAAATCATTGCTCACTATTACTATCACTATTATCATTACTCAGGGTTTAGAGTTTGAAGAAACACTATGATTCGACCATACAATTTGAACCAGCACTAAAAATCCCTCATTTCATCTTGGCAACCAAATAGCAATGCTTTGGCAACCTCCCTTACATCATAGAGGGAGTTTCTAATTCAAACATCGTTCTTCAGAAAATACAGAACTCATCTTTGCAAAATCAATACATAAGTTATCTTTGCAATTTTTCAAGGGTTTGATATTTGCATGGACATGAAAAGTTTTTCTGCTTTTTCAGCTGGAGTGCAGGGGTGATCATGTACACCCTTCTTGCGGGCTCTCCTCCCTTCTGGCACAGGAAGCAGATGCTAATGCTACGTATGATCCTAGCAGGAAACTACCAGTTCACGTCGCCGGAGTGGGATGACCGTTCAGATACTGTCAAAGACCTGGTATGTTATAATTAAGGTGGTGAAGCAAAACCAAAATGTAAAAGTAGTTGAATTTGTATTTATGAGATTACGTAGAGTATGTTTAGCTTTACCAAGTCTACATTAGATCTGTTCACCTCCACTTACGGGGTTGTGCAAACCTTTTCAGATATCCAGGTTGCTGGTGGTAAATCCTGAGAAGCGCTACACAGCAAGAGATGCCTTAAACCACCCTTTCTTCCAACAGTATGTGGTTGCAGAGGTGCGGCATTTCAGCCCATACAGGAAGTTCAAGGTGGGGTTCAAGTGTTTGTTTAAGAATTGATAAATTGCTGATGGGTGCAATTTTAGAGGGCCTAGAGGACCTTAACAAACTCTAAAGGGGGCCATAATATGGCTTGAAATTATTTAAAATAAAACAAAACAAGTAAAAATCAAGATTTAAAAAAAATCTGATTTTTAGTGTTTGGTGGTTTTTAAAACAAATACACATTTTTCTGTTTATGTCAAGATCTAGAATATTGTATTGGGTACAGATTGTAAGTGAGGGGGCCTTCAAATGTTTTGGACAGTGCGAGGGACTTGAAATCAAAAAGAATAGAAAAAATGAATAGTATATTTATTTCCAGAACCCTACTGTTGCCTTTTATACTGCCATAAAGTTTAACCAGTGTGTTGAAATATGATTTAATGATAACTTGAAGGATGCATTTTAGTTTCCTAGCTTATCAAAAATATAAAACAGGAATTACTATCATTTGTATTTTTTAGGTAATCTGCATTACCGTTCTGGCTACAATGCGTATTTACTGCAATTATCGACGTGCCAAGCCAGTTACCAAGGAGGTAATCAAGAGCGACCCCTATGCGCTAAAACCTATTCGCAAGCTTATTGATGCCTGTGCTTTCAAGATTTATGGGCACTGGGTCAAGAAGGGCCAGACACAGAACAGAGCTGCTCTGTTTGAGAATAGTCCTAAAGCTATCCTGCTTTCTTTAGCAGCAGAAACGGATGAGTCATCTCTGCGTATGATGTAATGCACTGATTCTCAACATGTGGTACGCGTACCACTAGTGGTACACAGAGGAATCACTGAATTAAATATAAATTAATGTTAAAACACTTTAAAAATCATTATGGTGGTACCTGGAGAGCCAAAAAATGTCTGAGGTGGTACTTGGTGTAAAAAGTTTGAGAACCACTGATGTAATGAATGTAAAAGACAGAAACACAGTGGATAAAAACAATTAGAGATCTATAATGGACAATGTGTTCATGTGAAACTGATTAATATTTTATGACAATGCTTTTGAACATGAAACATGTACAAAAGTAAAAATGCACTTTTTGATTTGCTTGCAAAGCAAATTTGTTTTTGCTCATTATTGACTTCCAGTGTTTAAATGTAGGTATTAACAGCCTTTTTATTTTGAAACTGAAATATTTATGTGCATTAAACCTAAAAACTTGAAGTTCCCATGCTAATAAAGGTCATATTTTGTTTAATCTGTGTTCTGTGATTAAATGATTTGAAATATAACCGAAATTTATCATATGCTATCATTTCAAGATGGATGTAAGCATATTTTATAGAACAAAATTTCATGTTACAGTGCAATCTAATACTGAAAATACCTTCCAGTCACAAGTAATTGTATTATTTTTCATGTTAAAAAAAAAACATGAGGATATGAGCAGTAGGTCAGGATCTGTCTCAGGGAGTGATCCTATCAGAACAGACTAACAACCCATCTGTATGTCGCAACCCACCAGTTGAGAACCACTGATAAATTATGTGTAATAGGTGTAATAGTATTGTATATGTAATAGTTACATATAATGTAATAGTTAATGGTTTACTTCATAATTAATAATAGGCCAATTAAGGTGTAATAAGTTTTATGTTGCCTAAACATTTCAGCTTTTTTCTTCTTAGTTTTGGTGTGGCAAATGAGTTTGGCCTGTGTATATATTGAATATTTTTAATAGTGGAAAAACCTTTAATTTGGTTCATATACAGTAAATGCAGAGTGATTGCTTAGTTAGTATGTGTAAGTTACCGTGCCACTTTACAGTTTACGGCACCATGCATATAAAATCTCGCTCGTTAGCAACTAGGGGTGTCAATATACCTGCATTGTTATTAATGACAGTGAAGTTAATAACTGTGATTATTGATAACATCGTGATTATCGTGTCAACACTAGACAGATTATATTACTGTAAACAATTTAGTGCCACTATCTCATTGATACTCCAACACAGTAGACTGCTGTTGCCCTCGTTCAGCATTTTGCCTTTAGAGCAACACTGATTTCAAATTTTGGTCTACAAAATCAGCTTAATTAAGACAGTATATCAGTATATTTATTACTCAGATCCCTTAAGGGATTGTTAGACTTCATTAACTAGATAAACCAGAACCAAAGAAACTTCCCATAAGAACAGTTATACTGGCTCCACACTGTCTGTATTTCACTTCCCCAAGGTTCTGTAGTCAGCAGGATCCGGACTTTATCCAGACCAGATGGTGGGGAGACAGGATTGGGTTGACCTCTGGGACAGACTGACCAGTTCAACCTGACACTAGTCCCATTTCCCGGACAGTTGATTATCCTTATGCCAATTTAAGATTATATCCTTAACCTGGATCACCCTAAATAAATGAGAATATGATTGACTTCTTTAATAAACGTACTATTATCAACTTACGTAGCTCCAGCTAGGTTAGATTCTGGCCCTCCCGGCTGAGCGTGGTTCCACAAGGTTTTTTCCATTTATACATTGGTATTTTGGTTCCTTGCCACTGTTGCCCTGTTTACTGGAAGACTGCTGACATTTAACTTGGCTTAGGGTTTTGTAAATTGTTAAAATGGCGAATGGTTTTAGCATAATTATGTACATTCCTAAAGACTCTACTATTTCACTATTTCTTTATCTCTCATTCTCTTTCATTATGCAGTGTTCAGATATTTTATGGTGTTATTGCAAATCTGTTATACTACTGTCTTATAAAATGTATCTTCTTTCTAAGCTGATCTCTGTGCATATCTTACTTAATATGATACTTATCATCTATCATGTTACTTAATTAAATGTCTCAGAAGTACATACTGTATTAGTAGGCAGTCTGAATACATACCCTCACATAGACCACTAAAAGGGGTATGTGTCATGAATCCGGTCTCTGTGGCTCCCTCTAGTGGCCGCCAGTGGGAGCCATCTCCCGAATACTGAGACTACATTTCCCATAAACCCCGTACCTGGGCCGCTCCCCTCACAGGGGGCGGCCATTTCGCAATTACAAACTGTATATATACTCAGTCTTCGCACAACCTTGTTGCGAAGTCTTGTTATTCACTTGTGGGAACATTTCTGAGCGTTTTCTGGATTGTTTATTCTGTGTATTACCGTGGACTGCCTCTCGGTCTTGGATTATTGCTGCCTGCCTTTTTGACCCTTTGCCTTGTTACTGGATTACTCTTTTGTTTGCTGCCTGCCCTGACCCTTTGCCTGGACTTTGATTACTCTTTTGGATATCCTTTGTGTGCCCTGTTTACCGGTGTTGACCCTTGCCTGTCTGTTTGTGATTTCACCAATAAAAGCTGCATATGGATCCTTCGAGTTCTGATTCATTGTTACAG